>QAOA01002704.1:257282-295632 GCA_003255065.1 Cercis canadensis
GATTAGAATTAGAGAAGAGAATGAGGAGACTAGACTTATAACTGGAAGCATGCTCCATTGAGCTAAAGAGCTCTTCCTCATTTATGTAAGTGTAATTATTATATAGATATATAATATTACTAATTTTACAATACATTCATCTCTTGTTGTTTTCAAATATATATACATCTCTATTTAAATTTTTATTTCTACATGATGGCACAGAACTTTTAAAATAATTTATGAGGTATGTGATTTTTTTTTTGATGTGATATGAGTTATGTGAAAATTAGAAAATAAAAGGATATGTGTTATGTTAGAATTTAAAACAAATATATTTTTATTATATCATAAAAAGATTGGTAAGTTCAACAAATTTGAATTTAAAAAAAAGGGGAAAATTCCACCTCTATATTCAAAACTTTAAATGTATTGTCAGAAAAGTGCTAAAGATATCTAATTTTCAATTAGGTTCTTGACTTATTGTATGAAATGACTAAAATATCTCCTAAAAATATGTGGTTATTATATTTAAATATATAATTATTATGTTTAAAATATATAATTATTTTGTTTAGTATGTAATTATTATGTTTAAATATAAATAAAATAACTACATAATGGCTAATGGTATATAATGTGTGAGGCATCTAATTGCTAATCAAATTTCTTTAGCACTTTTTAGTCAATATATTTAAAATTTAGAACCTACATGAATAATTTTCCCAAATATTTATGTTACTTATTATAAGATAAACAAACAAACAAACAAATATCCCTTATTGAAGAAGTCTTGTAGTTGTTGGATCCATTCTCCTATATGGAATAAATTTTATATATATCATTAATTCCCAAAACTTTAGGGCTTCTATTTCCTTCTAGTTCTAGAATTAGTGTGCGCTTGAAAGCCGAGCAAATACTATTTATACATCTTTTTCCTTCCCAATTGCCTATACAAATTTCAGCCTAAGTTTTTCAACACCGTCAAGGAAAAGATAACATGGTTTCACCACTTTGTGCGAACGGTTGTGGCTTCTTTGGCTCTGTGACGAATCAGAACCTATGCTCCAAGTGTTACGAAGATCTCCTCAAGGAACGGATTGCTAAATCAGAAGTTGAAGTCTCAAAGGCTCAAAAAACTGATGTCAAAACCCTAGTTGACTCTGCCTCTGTTCAGCTATTCCCCTGGGCTTCTCAACCTCCTTGTGCTGCTGATGTAAGCCCTGATAATGCTGTTGATGCCTCTGCTTCTGCTGATGATTCGGAAAACGTGAAGATCAGGTGCAAGAACTGCAATAGAAAGGTAGGATTGACGGGATTTCGATGTCGCTGTGGATTTGTGTTTTGTGGAAGGCATAGGTATCCGGAAGAGCATGCTTGCCAAGTGGATTTCAAGGAGATTGGTCGCAAAGATTTGGTCAAGCAAAATCCAGTTTGCAAGGGTGATAAGTTGCAGTGGAGGGTGTAGCTGTAGGCCTACCTGATATGGAATTTAAGTCTAAGATTTGAGCAGTTTGTTTATGTTAATTAAGAGTATTTTGAAATTATGTCCTTAACCATACTTCAGTTATTTTTCATACAGTTCTTTATTAATATCGAATAATTAAGGTCTTCAACATAACTACTTGATTTCTTGACCATGATTTCCAAGACAATCTTGATAGTTGGAAACCGAAAGTCTACAATTAAGTCATATTGTTTATCATTTTTTCTTGTTACTTTCTTTATTTTATTAAAATTTAGTCTCTATTCTTTCTTTAGGAGTTTAATCAATTTTATATTTTATGTTAGTGTTAACAAGTTATTTTCTAAAACAAACTATTGTAATTTCTTGTAAACTACCTAAACTCTTCACCTTTGAACCACACTCAGTGGCTTCAAACTGTTGTAATTTTGTTTAGAATTCTTTGTTAATTAGGCATTGATTATATAAATTTTTGTGAAAGAATAGTTAGTGATTATTGCTACCTAATTTCTTGCCTTTGTTTAATGATGTAGAACAAGTGGTCCGTAATTTCCATGAGAATCTTGATAGTTTCTAAACACTCTTTTCTGGGTGAGTTTTGATAGAGAATCATCTTGCTTAAAAAAGTATTTTATTAAGCAAAATTTTTTAACGTACTTTTATTAAGAGAATCTAAAGCGGTTTTGTGTTTGAATGAAATAGTTATGAAACACTTTTTTTTAATTTTGACCAACATATCATCACCAGCCTAGAGCAGCTGACTGATACAAGCCGTAACAAATCCACTTAATTTGACCCTGCTTATGCTTCAGTCACTGTGTTTACCTATGTCATTAATTGATGCTGTTGAAATAGCATGGGTGATCTCCACAGGTTTGAAAAACCTTCTAGTGACTGTCCTTCATCAATTGGGAGCTATCACTGAACGAGAAGAATAAATTATGAAGGAAAAAACAAGGGGAAACAGGGAAAGACGACCTCAGTCTCTTCTAGCTAGTGACAAAGGAAAACAACTTATAGCATAAGCAGAGCTGCAGATGAGTCATATTGATAAATGTTTTTGTCTCTACACTAGGTGTTATAGTCTCAGATCCTTTGGAGCTTTCAAAGAAGAGAAACACTAAATCTTGTAAGACTAGGAAACAAAACATAGAATAACCTAGTTTATGGAAGATAAGAATTGACTAAACTCTTGAAGAATGAAAATAGGGATCCTAATGCAATAAAGTCAATAATGGAATAAAAATAAAGAGTACTCTTTTAAAAAAGTGCTTCACTTAAAAAAATACTTTAAATTGAACTTTTTATATTTGGATAAGCATCTCAAAATTTTAAAAGTCCTAACAAAAGTAAAATCTGAGACTTCTAGAAAAGTCTAGAAATAAAATACATGTGTAGAATTGAGAATTTCTAAAGAGACCGTGTTTTCAATCAATTAGGTATGCACTAGTCATTAGATTGCTAAATTATGGCAATATGTAATAACTTTAGTTAGTGCTTCTCTAGGAGTTAATATTTTTCTATTACAATATTTATTCTAGAGATCTTTTATAAGGATTTTATTAGGAGACATATAAATTTCAAAGTATGACCAAAGAGAAGAACGACATTCACATCAATACATAATTAAGAGATCATTTTCAATCCTCCCTTGTTCTCCCTCTATTATTTTCATCTTGTTTGCTCATTCGANCAAAGAGAAGGACGACATTCACATCAATACATAATTAAGAGATCATTTTCAATCCTCTCTTGTTCTCCCTCTATTATTTTCATCTTGTTTGCTCATTCGATCCGAAGACCGCAACATTTTTTTGTGTTGTGCTGAATTCTAATTTTTCTATTAATTTTAAGGTAGGACAAAATGTATATTTTTTTTGGGAAGTTTTTAAACTAAAAGTGATCCTAAATTAATTTCAATATTTCTAAGGAAACTAGAAAATAAATTTTTATTTCATTTCACATTTAATTATCTGAAATGATCATTCTTGAAAAGAATTATAAACTGGTTAACATTATTAAAATATAAATATCTTCATTTGTTTTGTAAAATAAGATGTCATTTTAGCTGATTCAATTTTTTTTGTCATTTGGCTTAAGAGATTATTGTTAACAATAGTTTTTTTTTTTTTTTTAAGCAAGTTTGACTATTGTATTAATTTTACTAACCCACCAATCAGTTTAACTGGTATTATTTTCACAGCAAAAAGATTTTTTTTGATTCCTTATCGTTGAAGGTACCTACGAGTAAATGTTTGTTGAATATGGAATAATTATTAATGATTTGTTTTCAACAAAAGCGACTAAATTTCTTTAATTCATTATTGTTCAGAGCTAATTAGTAACGACCGTAACTAATATTTTTTTCGAAAGTTCATTAATAAGTAACAAACACTTTCAATTAAAAGTGGACAAAGATTAGTATTTCATTAGTTAGTTCGTTAATTAGTTATTGTTAGAGGAACTAACCAATAAATCTTTGTCAAATATATATTAATTAGCTAGAAACAGTCTTTTTTCTTAAACAGAAAGTGGAGAAAATATTTTATTTTGTTAATTTGTTATTGTCTGGAACTACTTGCCTCGGATGTGTTAACTTTTAGAGCAAATTACACTCCATTACCTTGAAGTTTGTCAAAATGACAGCAAACTTCAAACTTGGCTAAAAAATATACTCAACCCCATCCCTCCATTTGATTAACTATTGACCAAATGGTTGTTTTGTTTTTTTAAAAAAGAAAATACATTCACTATCTTCCATTTTGAATGTGAAGTAGTAATTTCGTTAATCATCAACTGAAAGAGAATCTACAAGAAATACTAGAGGATCAACTACAAGCTACTCAGAGAAACAGAAGACTTCCCAAGGTGAAGTCTGTCAAGAACCGATTCAACTTAAAAGCTTAAATTGTTACGTGAAAATTCATAAATAGTTTTTTATTTTACAGGCCCCCGCAAGTGGAAACCCTGACTGTTTGGTTAAGAAGACTATAATACCATGTTAAAAAGCGATTCAACCTAAAAGTTTAAAGCTATTATATGAAAACTCAAGAATAGTTTTATATCTAACACACCCCTATACGCAAATTAGGCTTGAACCGTTGACAAAACACAGACTCACTTATACCATGTGCTGAAATTTCAATTTAATTGAGAAAGTGGGGGCAAAAGGATTTGATCTCCTGACTATTTGGTCAAAGAGGTTTTGATACCATGTCAAGAAAACTTAAGCTTTTAGGTTGAATAAGTTCTTGACATGGTATCAGAGCTTCTTTGACCAAGTAGTCAAGAGATCAAAACCTTCCGCCCTCTACTTTCTCAATTAAATTGATTTTTTCGCACAAGATTTAAGTGGGCCTGTGCTTTATCCAAGCTTCAAGCCTAAAGGACTTTCGCGTGCGGGGGCGTGTTAGATATAAAATCATTCTTGGGCCTTCACCTAACAACTTAAGCTTTTAGGTTGAATTGGTTCTTGACATAGTATCAGAGTCTCTTTGACCAAGCGGTTAGGAGATCATTTGGGCTTCACATGTTTAAGTTGAATCGGTTTTTGACAAAGCCATCCTATGGGATACATGGTTTGCTTCCCTTGGAAACTTGCTAAAGACCCAATTACGTAAAAGCTAACACAAATCATAAATGTCCAAAAGAAGCAATCCTAATGCAGAGAGAGCGCTGTGATTATGTTTAGGGCATCCCCTTCAACACAAACATCCTGCAGACGAAGATCTTCACAGCAAGCCATTGCCTCCTTCACTTCAACTGATAAGTAGGCACCTCCTAATCACACGCCTATGCCACCTCCCCCATCTGGTTTTAGTGCGGCGTTCACGTTAAGTTTAACAAATGGCGGAGTACACTTCTCCCACCTGCGCTGTTGTGCACTTCCTTGATGCACTGTAGGAGATTGAATTTGTAGAATCGTAATTTCTCCCAGATATAATCTATTTATTCATCATTTGCTTCTTTCTTGGATCTTTTTCTAAGTACAAAATCTCTTGGCCAGCCATGTCTAGGACATTAGGAACAAGACGATCCCTCTTCAGTAGAAGCATCTCACAAAGTCTTCAACATAAATCTGCTATGGTCATCCAGATGGACTACGAGGATTATGAGAATATGCTTTAATTGGCTTTTAGCTGTGGGAAACTTCGTAGTGAATTTGATCATTCAGACCTTGTCTTCAATCCATATGACTGTGTTATTGGTGGTACCTAGTAGACCCTAAAAAAGGACACCATTGTCATCGGCATGGCTAAGTGTAGCTTGGCCATCGCCCTCTCAGGCCTCTTGTATGGCATCCAATTCCCATTTCTCTCATGAGGGTATCCTGATAGACTCTCTTAAATGGGTTTTCATGATGTTTGTTCATTATCAAAATCTTTAAAAAATATAAAAAAAATAGAAGGTAAATCTCTTTTCAATTTTATCCAATTTTACCCATTTCTTCAAAAATTTATGATAGAACTATGGCAAGGCAACTCCAACTATTGTAAAACCCCTACAACCTCTTTTATCTCCACTTTGGAGTGTTCCAAGTTCAACTCCTTCTTATGATTGTGTACAATCTAATGCCCTTGCAAGAGCTTCAATGTTTGCAGATAATTCACAACAGAACATCTTGCAAGGGCACTAGATTGTACACAAGCAGAGAAAGTTGGAACTTGGAACAGTCTATAGTGGAGATGAAAGAGTTATTAGGGGTTTTACAATAGTTAGAGTAGCCTTGCTGCTGATTCTATCATAACCTTTGAAGAATGACTAAATTAAACAATTCAAACTAAGTGAAATTGAAGAGAGCCTTACTTTTAATGTATATCTTTTTGAGATTTTGGTAATGAAGCAAACATGATGAAGATCCATTCAAGAAAGTTTATCATGGTGTCCTCACCAGAGGTATGGAATTGGAGGCCATACAAGAGGCCTGGGAGGGCGGCGAAGCTGCGCTCAGCCACCTGGCAGACATCCTTTGCCAGGGGCCACTTGAAATGGTCAACTGCACAAACAGTCATAAGAAATGAAGACACGATCTGAATGATCAGAATCACCACCGGCACCAAGTGTCCCAGAGTCGTAATTAAGCCAAAGCCAATTCCGGTCATCATAGTCATTCTGGCCAACCATAGCAGATTTCTGTTGAAAATTTCCAAGATGCTGCTTCTATAGGGGAGCAATCGCCTTGCTCCTGATGTGCTAGACATGGGTGATTAGTTGCTCAAGAGATTTTGTATTTAGGAAAAAGACCCAAGTGAAGGAACGATTGGTGGATAAACAGAAAATATATATGGAAAATTCTACAAATTTAGATAAAAAGCATATTCGGGCTTTGTCTAAGAAATTTGTTGAAGAAAGTTTGCAACCTAATTCACAAAGTGAAAAAGAAAGATACATCAATGAAAAATTGGGGGAGATGTACTGCTGGGTAATGGCCGAGGGAGTCAAGGAGAGAGGCAAAGAGCAAAGAGAGGAAATTTCACAAAGGACAGAAAAAGATTAATAAGAAGGCTGTGAATGTGATGGATAGGGAAGGTGGTAACGATATTATATAGAGGGGTGCATGCATCTCGTTTTGTGAAATGCCTCAGGGAGGTGAAATACTAGAATGGAATCTCATTATTATTTTTGACACATTACAATTGGTTTATAAGGAAATTGTAACCGTTCTTCCGTTTTTTCTTTATCATTGACCACAGCACAAGTACCTGGCTTTGTAGGTGCATAGCTGTTACTTTGCTTTAATTAGCATTCAATTAGGTCAAAAAGCTGTGGCATAGGAAGGCTAAACAAATAATATTGGGTAGGTTTGATATTAAAACTGCATTCAAAATAATTTTAATTTTTTTTAAGGAGAGTGGAAAATTTATTTTACATTTGACATGGAGTTAATATGTCATCGAGGGAATGGTAAGAAATTTGTTAAGTCTATCATTTTTGAAAAAATAAATCTTAAAGAGAACTTCAATTAATTAATATTTTACTATTCAAAATTATTTATTAATTGTTGCATAAATAAATGTCACTCTAGCTATTTCAAAATATTTTTATATCTTGGCTCCGGAAATTGTTCAAAATCAAATGTTATTTTTGAAAGTTTAACTTGTAGTCTTTTTACAATAAACATGGAAAGGACTGAGAACATATGGTAAATCTTTGATAAATATGAATTAATCATTAATAATTTCCTTTTAATAAGAAAAAGAGTTATAGTTTAATGAAGTGTGCTCTCAAATCTTAATCATAAAATTAGTCATTTTCCCCTTCTATGGTTCGAATCTATTCAATTGTAATATTAGGAAAAGCTCATTACTTTATTATTCATTATTAAACGGAAAAGTTCACTAGTTTTCAAAGCTATCTATTAATTTTTATTTTTATTTTTATTTTTTTTTATCGAGCTAGTTTGTTAGTTTGTTATTGTAATCAAAACTAACTTGTAAATATTCTTCAAAGACATTAATTAGTAGCAGTCTTTTTTCTATAAAAGTGAAGAAGAAAATGTCTGTAGTGATAATTTTGTTGAACCTCCATGATGTCATGTACGCATATATAATTATTAGTCTTTTCTTCCAAAATCTACCATACATAAAAATGCTCTCTTTTATAAAACACACTTCACCCTCTTAATTTCAAAAATTTTTGAATCTAAATTTTTTTAATTTGGTGTTTAGTGAGCCATGAGCCATGGAAGGTGGTAATGATATTATATAGATGGGGAGGAGCTTTCATGGATATCGTTTTTTGTAATTCCTCAGGGAGGTGCAATAATACTTGAAGTGAAATATCATTGTTATTTTTTGTTAGTCCCACAATTCTCTAATCCAGTTTTGATGATAATAAATGATCATACTGTTACTAACCTGTGTTATTTTCTCTAAGTTTTCATTTAGAACAGGTTTGAAAAGAAGACATTTTTTCAGCTTTTCTCAAAGCCCCTCACGTGCACAAGAAGCATTACAGAACTTGTTCTTGCCTCTAATTAATAAGTGTTTCTATTTTGTTGATGTGGACAAACTTTCTGAAGACTCTAATCTCTCTAAGAGTGTGTGAGAGTGAGATTGGAAAGTCTTCTTGAAGTGACTGATGTAAAGTTTCCTTTATTAAAGCAAGACTCCATCTACTTTCTCTTACACAAAGACAAGTCTCTTTTTCACAAAAGGACAAAAAGCCATGATGCATAATGGGTCTTGTGTTAGCAAGTGGAAGACCTTCTCCTTACCCTCTTGCAAAGGAACTCACGTGCGCAAGAAAGAGGTGATATCAAGAGGTAGTGCAAGGCTTCGGTAAGGCATGAAGATAAATTAGAAGAAAATATTTTAGAGAGTGAGAGAAGCCATTGTTGAGAGCTTTGCTCTTTTTCTTCTTCCTCTCGACCATTCCTTCGTGCTTCAAGTTTTTCATTGTAACTTATCTACTATGTGAGAGAGTTTCTTCTTTGGGGCTGAACCAAAACACTTGAGTTTTTGTACTTGGATTTCTATGAGAGAAATCCATGTGAGTGATCTCTAGTGAGTTAGAGAGAGAGAGTTCATGGTAAGCTTGGAGAAGCTTGGAAAAATAAACTTGTTGTAAAGCTTGGAGAGGCTTGGAAAAATAAACTTGAAGAAAAGCTTGTAGAAGCTTGGACAACTAAACTCTTATTCTAGTGGAACCTCAAGAAATTGAGAGAGTGGATGTAGGCGATTTGGCAGAACCACTATAAACTATTGTGTCAAATCTCTTCTCCCTTCATCTATTTAGTTTTGAGCTATTTACACTTGTGAATCTTCTCTGTCTTCATCTCTGATTTCTCTGGATAATTTTCTGTTGTTGTTCTTTATGATGTGCTAAGTTATTTTGCTTTATTCAAATCTAGTATTTGGAGTAGAACTAGTTTTTAAGAACTAGTTTGTAAGAACAAGTTCTTAAACAAATATGTGATTTGAATTCATTTTTTATGAACAATTTTTAACAACTCTTATTCACCCCCCTCTAGGAGTATTTCCTGCAACTCTCAATTGCTATCAGAGCTTGTGCTCATATCTTTGCTGGTCTAACTAACTAAGAGCTAAAGATCATATTTAGTTGTGTTGCAGGTACCATGAACATCAGAATTCATATTCTTCTCTCAAACCTCCATTTTTCAATGGAGAAAACTATCCTTACTGGAAGCATCACATGGAGATGTACCTTGAGTCAATTGACTATGCAGTTTGGCAAATAGTCAGAAATGGTCTCACACCTCCAACTAAGATGGTGAATGGAGCAGCTGTATTGGAGGAAGAACATGAATTCTCTGCTGAAGATAAGTTTAGATTCACTATCAACTCTAAAGCAAGATATAACATTGTGTGTGCTGTATCTGCAAATGAGTATGAGAATATTGCATCCTGTAATACTGCTAAGGAGATGTGGGATAGACTTGTTGCAATACAAGAGGGGATAAGTCATGTTAAGGAAGCAAAAATTGATATATACACTGTAGAATATGAGATGTTCCATATGGAGCAACATGAACCTCTTGAGATACTTTTTTTNCTTGAGATATTTTTTTTTTCGATTTCTCAGAATCATAAATAATCTCAAAGGACTTGGAAGAGTTTATACTCAACAAGAACAAGTGAAGAAGCTTCTGAGGTGCTTGTCTGATGAATGGGAATACAAAGTGACTGTTCTACTTCAATATGTAGAGACCAATGATATGTCTATTGATCAACTTAGAGGAACTCTGGAATCACATCAAATGTTACTCTTCCAAAATGAGGTCAGAACAGAAGAAAGAAAGAAGAGTTTAGCTCTCACCTCTACAGCTCCAGAGACAAGTATTGAGGAAGAACAAGTTTCTAGTGAAGATGATGTGGAAATGGTTACAAAGAAGGTTCTTGAATTGATGAAGAAAAGAAAAGAGAAGAAGAGATTTTCACCGAAAAATTACAAAGACTTGACCAAAGGGGAAAACAACAAGGAACCCATCATATGCTATGAGTGTAAGAAGCCAGGACACATCAAACCTGAATGTCCAAAACTCAAGAAGAAACACTACTTCAAAAAGGGAAAAAAGAAGGCAATGATGGCCACCTGGAGTGATGAAGATTCAACCTCCAATAGTGAAGACTTCGATGAGGAAAACATTGCCAGCTTTTGCTTGATAGCTAATGGTGAAGGAGGTGGTGAGAAATGTGAGGTAATTGATCTAGACCTTGAACTCCTTCCTACTTATGATGAACTAAGTCTTGTTTTTGATGATTTATCTTTTGATTATGAGAAAATATTAGCTAAACTTACTGCTCTTAAGAAAATCATAAAAAGTCAGATTAATGTGATAGATGAACTTGAAAAAGACAATGTTGCTTTGGCTAATAGACTTGAAACTCTTCAGCATCAAAATGACATTCTTGAAAAGGAAAATCGTTCTACTTCTTCTCTCAAAAATGAAAATGACAAACTGAAAAGAAAAGTAAATGAACTGTCTGGAGACTTAGCTAAGTTTGTTAAGGGAAGAAATAATTTAAATTCCATTTTAGGAAAGCAAATAGTAAGCAATGACAGAACTGGTTTAGGTTATGTTCAGCCTAACACTTCAAAGGTTTTGAAAAACTCTTTTGTTAAAGCTTCCTCTTCACATTTCTTTTCTAAAGGAACTTGCTTTTACTGTAGATGTGTAGGACATTTTCCTAATACTTGCTCTTGTAAAAAACTTTATGCTGCAAAAAAAATGGTATGGGTGCCTAAAGGCACATTTGCTTCTAACATGAAAGGACCCAAAGAAGTTTGGGTACCAAAATGTCTCTAACTTTCTTGCAAGTTTGTTATGAAGCCAAAAGTGATTGTTGGTATCTGGACAATGGCTGCTCTAGACACTTGATTGGAGATCCTTCAAAGTTTGTCTCCTTTAACAAAATGGATTTGAGAGATGTCTCTTTTGGTGACAATAGCAAAGGTATAATTGTCGGATTAGGTAAAATCAAAATTTCTCCTAATTTACTTATTGACAATGTCTACTTGGTCAAAGGTTTGATGTATAATTTGTTGAGCTTAAGTTAGCTTTGTGATAAGGGTCATAAAATCATTTTTGAAACTCCTCATTGCATCCTTTATAAGAAAAATTCTGATGATGTTTTATTTTGTTGGTCAAAGTAGTTCCAATGTGTATATTGTGTTTGGAGATTCTTTGAATTCAAAAAGGGAAACCTGTTTTTCTTCTCAAAGTAATAATTCTTAATTGTGGCATAGAAGACTTGAACATGCAAATTTTAAACTTATTTTCAAAGTTTCTAAAAAGGAACTAGTTTTTTGGTTTACCTAAACTAGTGTTTGAAAAGGGAAAGATTTGTGTTGCTTGTCAGCAAGGTAAACAAATCAAATCCTCCTTCAAATCTAAGAAAGAATTATCATCTTCTAGGCCACTCCAACTTCTCCATATGGATATCTTTGGACCAGCATCTACATCAAGTTTAAATGGAAAGAAATATGGTTTAGTTATTATGGATGAGTTTCAGCAAAAGAGTGCAAAATGAAAAGGGTTTTGCAATCACCTCAATTAGTAGTGATCATGGTGGAGAATTCGAAAACAAGTTGTTCTAAAACTTTTGTGAAAATCAAGGAATCCACCATACTTTTTCTTGTCCTAGAAGCCCCCAACAAAATGGTGTGGTTGAAAGGAAAAATAGAACTCTAGTTGAGATTGATAGAATTATGTTGTGTGAAAATGATTTGCCAAAATACTTCTGGGCTGAAGCTGTAAACACAACATGCTATATTTTGAATAGATGTTTGATTTGGCCTATTTTGAAGAAATCTCCATATGAGCTTTAGAAAGGAAGAAAACCTAATGTGAGCTACTTTCATGCATTTGGCTGTCAATGTTTTTTGTTAAATAATGGAAAAGATCATTTGGGAAAATTTGATTTCAAATCTGATGAAGCTATTTTCTTAGGGTATTCTTTGTCAAGTAAAGCCTATAGAGTCTTTAACAAAAGAACTCTCATTGTAGAAGAATCAATGCCTGTGGTCTTTGATGAATCTAACTGTCCCTTGGTTTCAAATACCCTTGAGGAAAATGAGTTAATGCAGGACAACATCAAAGAATCTTCGAAGACAGAGGTGAGCCAAAAGAAGACAATAGAGCAAATTCCATGTGATTCGATTCACATAGAGCTGGACCTTTCAAAACCAATTCAAGAAGAAGCCCCACAAAAAATTGTAAAAGAGTCATTGCCAAAAGAAACCAGAATCTTAAAAGATCACCCAATTGAGAAAGTAATTGGTGACTTGGAAAAAGGAATCAGTACAAGAGCATCTCTTCGGGACAAGCATGTAAACTTGGCTCTCTTGTCTCTATCCGACCCTACCAAAATTGGTAAAGTACTACAAGATGAAGCATGGGTCATGGCAATGCAAGAAGAGCTAAATCAGTTCTCAAGGAATCAAGTTTGGACTTTTGTACCTGAACCAAAAGGTCAGACAATCATTGGTACAATGTGGGTTTTCAGAAACAAGCTGATGAGGAAGGCAAGATTGTGAGAAACAAAGCGAGATTGGTAGCTCAAGGCTTTAATCAGCAAGAAGTTAAGCAACTAAGAGATGGAACTTTCATCAATCAGTCCAAGTACACAACAAAGCTACTCAAGCGTTTTGGCATGGACAATACAAAGGGCATTTCAACTCCTATGAGTCATGCTACAAAACTGGTTCTGGATAAAAAGGGTAAATCTGTGTGTGAGAAAAAGTATAGAGGTATGATTGAATCCTTGTTGTATTTGACTGCTAGCAGACCAGATATTATTTTCTCAGTTTGTGCTTGTACTAGATTTCAAGTTATTCCAAAGGAATCTCATTTAACTACTGTAAAAAGAATTTTTTCGTTATTTAATCAGTTTTGTGAGTGTTGGTTTATGGCTTAGCAAAACTAGTTCTTTCGAACTAGTTTCGTATATAGATTTTGATTATGCTAGCTGTTCCATTGATCGAAAAAGCACAAGTGGAGGTTGTTAGTTTCTTGGAGGAGCATTGGTTTCTTGGCAATATAAGAAACAAAATGTAGTAGCTCAACCTACAGCTGAGGCTGAATACATGGTGACTGGACTTTGCTGTTCATAAATGCTTTGGATGAAACAACAATTGGCTGACTATGGTATTGTTCTAGAAAAAATTTCTTTGTTGTGTGATAATGTTTGTGGTATCAATATTGCAAGAAATCCATTTTAGCATTCTAGGACCAAGCATCATTTTCTTAAGGATCATGTCATTAAGGGTGATATAGAATTATCTTCTATTAGTATTGATGATCAAATTTCTGACATCTTTACTAAGCATTTAGCTGAAAATTGATTTTGTTTTGTTAGACATGAGCTAGGCATGATAAACTTATCTTGATGAAATATGGTTGTTTGCATTTTGTTTGTACATATGCACACCATTTTTCTTTCTTTGTCTTTCTCTGTTTGTCAGGAAAATGCTGGTTAATGTTCAATTTCACTTGGTATGCTTCTGGAAATTTGGCAAAGATATGTGGAATATTTAGAGGAAATTATTTATGCCCAAAACCATTGAACCTATGAGATATTTCATTTTTGGGCTGCCAAATTTTTTAAAGGACTATAATGTTGCTAGGCCTTTTATTTCAAAAGGATTTGGTTATCTTTCTTGGGTTGATATATGTTGGATTGTTTCTTTAAAAGATTTCTTTCATTTCTCTTGGGCTGGTTTGTCATTAAATTATTCTAGGCCTGGATTTCTTGGCTTGCGTTTTCTAGCCTTTGGCCAAAATGCACACATCTTTAACCGCCCCTTGCAAGCGCACCATTGTCATTCATTATGTTATCTTCTTCCTCATTTGGATCTTGTCCTAAGTTGTTTTATATGCATATTTTATTCACCTTGTACATTCTTTCTTTGTTCTTGTGTTTGCCACTTTCTTTGTTAAACTTCTGCATTGTGTAGCAAGGTAACCAACTACTTAAGTTTTTGAATAGAAGAATAAGCTAAAGAATGATAGTTAAGTGTAAAGGCAAAACAATTGCCCCCCCTTCCCATGCAGAACCAATATCCATTTCAAAATAATTTGAACCTATCCTTGTTGCAAAATATGCTTCTTCCTTTCAAACTGAAACTGACTCAGATCAAGAACAAGAACTAAAACTAGTTCCTGAACTTGCTCATGAGAAAGAGCCTCAACCAATTCCCTCTAAAAGGAGTAGAAAATTCAAAATGAAAAGCCATAAAGATTGCATTTACTCCAAGGGTTGCAAGTGCTTCTACCTCTCTGTTTGAAAGTATAACTGCTTAGTATCTTGGGAATCCAAGAATTTTTTCACCAAAGTAGTTGAGAGGATGTTTGCTAAATGGGCTGGTCTGAAATGTTGAAGCTAGTTGAGTCTCTGTTAGCAAAAGTAATCAGCTTATTTTATGCTCATATTCAACCTTTGGAAGGTTCTAATTCTGGCATGTTCTATCTAAAAAGTTTGTGGCTGGGATGAAAATTCAGTTGACTAAAAAATTGCTAGCTATGCTTAAATTGGCTACTATTGGGGACTGCAAGTCTATACAGAAGGTTTGGCCCTCTGATTTACCGCCTGTAATGTTGCAATGACATCTTTTTGTGATCTTCCTGAGTTTAGAGGCCAATGAAAACCTCTTTCCATACATTGCTTTGACCCCATAACCAGAACACTGGCAACACTAGTTTCTACCCAACTTCTGCCTAGAATTGGAAGCCATATAAAAAACCAGTTACTTCTGCCAGCTCTTCAAAGAGGCATACACCTGTTGCTCCTAACTCGTTCAAATCCATAAAGAAGTAGAAAACCAACCATAACCAATTCCTTTCTACCAATCAGTTGATCATGTGGAATGGATAGCAATTGTCAAGCTTGCTGACTTAGCTAATCAGCTTGGAAAACACCTCAACTATTTTCAGACTACAGTGTTTGTTTGCTATGCTAGACTTGCTATGGTTGAAAAAGAATTGGCCATAACAAAAAATTATTGGTAGCTTTGAAAGTTTCAAAACCATCAACCTCTTAGGATTATATTTCTAACTTTCATTGTTAAAGCTTCAGTTATGTAGTTAACTTGAGTGTTCTCTAGCATTTTTATGTTGTTCTTTATTTTGCATATCATGCATTATGCATCAGTTCATAATCTGCTTGACTTTTGTTCATAGAGAATCTCTTGAATTTTTAATGGTATCTATTCTGGCTTTGCTATTTGATATCTAATTTGAATTCTGGAATAGTTTGTATTCTATCTGTTGATTGTTCTTCTCCCTTGTCTTTTTGATAATGACAAAGGGGGAGAAATGTGAGATACTCTGCTTGAACTGTTATTATATCTGTTTAAATTATCTCATATGGAAACTCCCTGCTTCTTCTTAAAATTCTTTTTGAAAAATGCTTTTAGAACTAATTCTAAAACTAGTTCTAGAGTATGCATTTTTTCAGGAGGAGATTTCCATTAGGCATTTGTCATCATCAAAAAAGGGAGATTGTTAGTCCCACAATTCTCTAATCCAGTTTTGATGATAACAAATGATCCTACTGTTACTAACCTGTGTTATTTTCTCTAAGTTTTCATTTAAAACAGGTTTGAAAAGAAGGCCTTTCTTCAGCTTTTCTCAAAGCCCCTCACGTGCACAAGAAGCATTACAGAACTTGTTCTTGCCTCTGATTAATGGGTGTTTCTATTTTGTTGATGTGGACAAACTTTCTGAAGACTCTAGTCTCTCTAAGAGTGTGTGAGAGTGAGATTGGAAAGTCTTCTTGAAGTGACTGATGTAAAATTTCCTTTATTAAAGTAAGACTCCATCTACTTTCTCTTACACAAAGACAAGTCTCTTTTTCACAAAAGGAAAAAATGCCATGATGCATAATGGGTCTTGTGTTAGCAAGTGGAAGACCTTCTCCTTAGCCTCTTGCAAAGGAACTCACGTGCACAAGAAAGAGGTGATATCAAGAGGTAGTGCAAGGCTTCGGTAAGGCATGAAGAGAAATTATAAGAAAATATTTTAGAGAGTGAGAGAAGCCATTGTTGAGAGCTTTGCTCTTCTTCTTCTTCCTCTCGACCATTCCTTCATGCTTCAAGTTTTTCATTGTAACTTATCTACTCTGTGAGAGAGTTTCTTCTTTGGGGCTGAACCAAAACACTTGGATTTTTGTACTTGAATTTCTATGGGAGAAATCCATGTGAGTGATCTTTAGTGAGTTAGAGAGAGAGAGTTCATGGTAAGCTTGAGAAACAAAACCCATGGTTAAGCTTTGAGAAGCTTGGAAAAATAAACTTGAAGAAAAGCTTGGAGAAGCTTGGACAACTAAACTCGGATTCTAGTGGAACCTCAAGAAATTGAGAGAGTAGATGTAGGCGATTTAGCCGAACTACTATAAACTCTTGTGTCAAATCTCTTCTCCCTTCATCTCTTTAATTTTGAGCTATTTACACTTGTGAATCTTCTCTGTCGACATATTTGATTTCTCTGGATAATTTTCTGTTGTTGTTCTTTATGATGTGCTAAGTTATTCTGCTTTATTCAAATCTGGTAGTTGGCGTAGAACTAGTTTGTAAGAACCATTTCTTAAACAAATATGTGATTTGAATTCATTTTTTATGAGCAATTTTTAACAATTCCTATTCACCACCCCCCCCCCCCCTCCCTTTAGGAGTATTTCCTACAACTCTCATTTTTATCACGTTAATTACAATAGATTAAGGAAATTGTAACTGTTCTTCTGTTTTGTCTTTTTCATTTTGGCAATAGTACAAGTAACTGACTTTGGAGATGCATTGCTGTTGCTTTGCTTTTAGCATGAAAGGTCAAAAAGCTTTTATATGCTAATAGTTTTGGGTAAGTTTGAATTGAAAATCTGCATTTAAAATAATTTAAAAGTATTAAGGAGATTGGAAAAAATATTTTTTGATTGACATCCAACTATCTGAAGTATTGATTTAGGCAAGTTGATATGCCATCCAAAGTGTGGAAGGGAATTTGTTAAAATTGTCATTTTGAAAAAAAAAAAAAATCTTAAAGATAATTTCAATTGGTGAATATTATACTATATAAATTATTTATTTGTTGCATAAATAAATGTGCTTTTAGCTATTTGATTTTTGTTTTTCATTTTTGGCTCAAGATCTTGTTCATAATAAACCTTTTTCGATAAAAAGTTTGACTAATACTCTCTTTACCGTCAATTTATTGCCATTGTCAGAGTAAATCTTCATCCAATACCAATTAATCATTAATAATTTCCTTTTAATAAACTGAAAAAATAATTATTTCATTTTTTTTTTAAAAAGAGAACTTCAATATTTTGTTATTCATCATTGTGAGAGGAACTAACTAGTAAATCTTTCTCAAAGATACATTAATTTTATTTTATTTTTGTTTAAACTAGAATTCATAGATAAATAATGTCTTGAACCATAGTACAATAATTAATTCAAAGATACATTAATTAGTAATATTATTTTCTATAAAAGTAAAAAGAAGGTCTATAGTGGGACTCCAAAGTCAATCCTAATAGCTTGAGCAAAGAAAGCCAAAAGGTTAGACATGGTGAATAGGAACGTTTTTTTTTATTTTACTAGAAACATAGACGATTATTATAGAGTTTAAACTCAAATCTCACTCCATAAAATACATATACTGATGAATGGATTTTATATCCATAACTTGATTATTTTCCACTAAGTATTTAGTTTATTTTTGAGTAATTTAATAGTTTTATTTGATTGATTTTGTGTTTATGGGGTAGGAAATGATAATTTAGCAAAGAGGTGCAAGTTTGGTGAAAGCTTTGTGCAATTTCATGCTAAACATAGGAATTTCGGACCAAATCCAGGGAGTAGAGGGCCTAGGCGTCCAAATTAAAAAACTTCAATACATGGACCAAGGACTAGGGCGCCTAGGCGCCCTATTAGAGAGCCTAGGAGCTGCCTTGCATGAATGAAGACCTTATGGTTCAGAGAGAAGAGGGCGTAGGCGCCCCAGAGTGCATGTGTGCGAATTTTGCATATTTTCTTCTAAATCTTGTAGGATTTAAGCCCCAAATCCCTATCCTATTGTAATTAAATTTTCTAGGAACTATAAATAGTAGATTTAGGATTAATTAGGGGTTTGACACCTTTTGAAGAGAATGATTGAAGAGAAGAGATCAGAGGCAAAAAGGCAGAGACGGTGACGAATCTAACTTCCCCATCAATTTTCTTATTCTACTTTCTTTCTCTTATGCTTAGATTTATTTTCATGATGTTTTCTACTACAATCATGAACTAATTTCTTTCTAGGGATATGACGTAGCCTAATTATGAACAGTTGTAGTTTCTTAAGGAATTAATCTATGATTTTATCTTTTTTATTTAAGTGTTTATCTCTGTTCTTCATGCTTCTAATTGCCTGATTATCAACTAGTTGATAGGTTAATCACAATGAGACCAAAATGAGATTTGTGTGTTTAGTTCTTTAGGATAAATACCATAGGTTGCATGTAGGATAGAGATATACATCCATGACCTGTGTAGTCCATTAAAGAGATCCATAGAATTGAATGAATTTTTTGGTTATTTGTAATTCACATAGTGATATAGTGGATTCATAACTTGAAAATATTTTTACTAGACCTTAGGAGAGGCTAATGAATAATTTAGGGAGTCTTGGCTAGCAATTAGGAAGATAAATCTAGATTAAGAAATTACAGAATGAAAACTGGGATTAATTATGGCAAAATCGGAAACCCTAGACTTTCTCTCTATATTAATTCTTGATTTTTATATGTTTTTGCTTACTTTCAATTTATTTAGTTTTATTCTTGCAACTTCTCCTTAATCACTTGATCAGATAAAATTGTGATTAACCAAATTTCGGCAATTAATAGCTTTGATCCTCATGGGAACGATAACTCACTTTTATTATATTACTTGTAAGACGATAATGTGCATTAACAGTCCATTTTATCATAACAAGTTTTTGGCACTGTTGCCAGAGATTAATTGTTTATTAATATTGATACTTAATAATTCCTATTTTAATCTTGTCATTTATTTTTATAGGTATTTTAATATTTCTTTTTGCTTACACTGTCAGGAGATTTTTTTTTGGTGTATGAGAGAAGCTGGAAGTAACTCTTTACTCCCATTTGATTATGAGATAAAGAAGACCTGTCGAAAGAACAAAAAGGAAAAGAGAGATTTCACCAGATTTTTGACTAACATCATGGCAAAAGAAAACGCTCTGAAGGCACTACATGGCTATGCTATTCCTCTAGTCACAGATGCCACCTCTGTCATAAGGCGACCGAAAATTCAAGCCAACACCTTTGAGATAAAGCTTGCTGTTATTCATATGGTACATGCTAGCCAATTCAATGGGTTTGCCAAAGAAGATCCTCATGCTTACATTGCCAACTTCTTAGAGATATGTGATATATTCAAGCATAATGGTGCTTCTGATGATGTTGTTTGACTTTGTCTTTTTCCATTCTCATTGAGGGATAAAACCAAGTCTTGGTTGCAATCTTTGCCAGTGGGAACCATCACTACTTGGGATATCTTGGCACAAAAATTCTTAGCCAAATTCTTTCTACCTACTAACACTGCCAAGATGAGGAATGATATCACTACGTTTAGTCAACAAGATATGGAGTCACTTTAGGAGGCTTCAGAAAGGTATAAAGAATTACTTCGTAGATATCCCTACCATGGACTTCCTAATTGGTTGCAACTACAGTACAATGGGTTAATAAGTTCAACTAAGACATTAGTTGATGGAACTGTAGGTGGGTCCTTCATGAGAAAGATATATGAAGATGCTTATGACTTGTTAGAGGAGATAGTTGCTAATGCCTATGAATGACCTACTGAGAGGTCTGCACCATGCAAGGTACTTGAGGTTCATGAGGTTGATATCCTTACATCTCTTTCTGCTAAGATGGATTCCATCTCTAAGTAGTTTACCTCTATGAACGTCAATGCCATTCATTCTCTTCCTGAAATTTGTAACTGCTGCGGTGGACCTCATGCTAGCATAGATTGCCAAGTTGGATACCCATTCTCTCCATCTGAAATAGAGGAAGCACACTTTATAGGAAACCCAAGCAAGCAGAACAATCATTACTCTAACATGTACAATCCGGGGTGGAGAAATTACCCAAATTTTTCATGAAAAAATAATCAGAATTATGCTCAACCACCAGTGCCCGCTTAATCACCACCACCTAAGGTTTCTTTGGAATATGCTCTTGCCCACTTAACAGTGAACACTAGTCAGTTTATAGCAAGAACACATGCGTCCATTCATAACCTGAAAGTACAAGTGGGTCAACTCTTTAGCATACTTAATACTAGACCACATGGGTCTTTGCCTAGTGATACAGAGGTGAATCCTAAAGAGCATGTCATGACCATCACTCTTCAAAGTGGTAAGACCTTGGATGAGCCATCTAGAGTTATAGAAAAGGTGCCCATTAAGAAGCTAGTTGAACCTGAGAACAAGGAAGATCTTCATCCTTCAATGGAACCACCTGTAAAAGCTGTGGAGAAGCCAAAATCTAAGTTATTTCCAGATAACCATCCACCTTATGTTCCACCTCTTCCTTTTCCTTAGCGGTTCCAAAAGCAACAACTAGATAAACAATTTTCTAAATTCCTTGATATTTTTAAGAAATTGCATATTAATATTCCTTTTGCAACTACTTTGGAACAAATGTCTAGCTATGTTAAATTTATGAAAAAGATTAAAGTAGGCTCCACAAGCCTGGTTCAATAAACTCAAAACTACTTTATTAACTGTCACAACGTACCCGAAGGTCGCTAAGACGCGGATGGTAGACTTAAAGAAAAAAAATTAGTTTTCGAAAAAAAAAACTTTGAGTTGCACCAATTGTATTAGGAAAATGAGAGAACAATTAGAAAATTTCTTTTTAATTAAAAAAATGGTCTGCGAACCAGAGAGAGTTCGAGAGTCTATTTATACGTGAGGAAGGTATTAGGCATCCCACAGCATCCGTCTAAAGACGGTTACCCTAAATTAATTGTGCGAATATAATATGACCAAAAATATATATTTTATTTACCCCAGAATAATGAATGATTACAAGAACATCTGACAAAAATGAAAACAAAGAATTTAAACGTGCAATGCATGATTTCTCTACCGAGACCTAAATCCTTCCACCCCTTCATTGCATAAAGCGACCATCTAGGGTGGTGCTACCTTCACTTAGATTGGATAGAGAAAGGCATCCCATATAGGACTAACTTGCCCTATCCTCCTATGATAAGTGAAGGGGCATGCAGATACTACGTGATATAGATATATTTTTTTATATACAATGCAAATGTATGATTTTAAATATTACAAAACTAGTCTCAAAATCTAAGTACTGAAAAATATTAATTTACATCAAAAAAATGAAAAAAATGATAAATAAAACAACATTCTTGCTCCAAGCTCGCAGCTAGGTATCTTCTGGTTGGGTCTTCCANCGATTACCCTAAATTAATTGTGCGAACATAATATGACCAAAAATATATATTTTATTTACCCCAGAATAATGAATGATTACAAGAACATCTGACAAAAATGAAAACAAAGAATTTAAACGTGCAATGCATGATTTCTCTACCGAGACCTAAATCCTTCCACCCCTTCATTGCATAAAGCGACCATCTAGGGTGGTGCTACCTTCACTTAGATTGGATAGAGAAAGGCATCCCATATAGAACTAACTTGCCCTATCCTCCTATGATAAGTGAAGGGGCATGCAGATACTACGTGATATAGATATATTTTTTATATACAGTGCAAATATATGATTTTAAATATTACAAAACTAGTCTCAAAATCTAAGTACTGAAAAATATTAATTTACATCAAAAAAATGAAAAAAATGATAAATAAAACAACATTCTTGCTCCAAGCTCGCAGCTAGGTATCTTCTGGTTGGGTCTTCCAATTTGCTCATACTTATAATTACCATGAGTTGTATCCAAGGATGCTCATGAATACACCAAAACACAGGTTAGGCAAGACTTAAAAGAAATCTATTTGACTGACCTACACATTTAATCTCTCCACATGCTTCAAAATGAATAACCCAAAATCAACCAGAAATGCTCAAACAAACCCTAAACAGCCCTAAAAGAATCCATCCCACATAAGAATGACAGCTAAACACATAGGCAAAATACACCAAGAAAAAGAGGCATAATACACTAAGACAGCCACCAAACATGCCCAAAACCACCATCCTTATCAAGAGACAAATTTGAAGGAAGTCCAAAGAATTCACATAATCATCAGTTGTCTAAAACAATTGTGTTCGAGCCAAAACTGAGAGTAAACTAGACGTGCAAAAATTTTAAAAATTACATACATTGAAGCCACACATTTTACGGTTCTAATAAGATCAACATCATTTAATTTGGAGCTGTACAACTTAAACTAGAGATGAAAGCCGATGTGCCGCCAGTGCTGACTGGTAGCACTAACAGTGCAGATAAACAGTTTTATTCACATTCGAACTGGGAATAAACTAGACATGCAAAAAATATGAAAATTGCACACATTGAAAACATGCATCTTATAGTTCTAAAGAGATAAGAACTATGCAACTTGAAGCTGTATAACTCTAGAAAGAAATAAAATACTGAACACTGCCAGAGACAGGGCATTAGTGTCAATGCAACATTGAACAACTATATTCAAACAGAAACTGGGAGTTAACTAGACAAGTAAAAAATCTAAAAATTTTACACCATGAATATATATATCTTACGGCTCTAATGAGACCAATATTGCTAAATTTGGAGCTCTGTAGCTCCAGAAAAAAATCAAACACTGCCTACTGCTAGAGCTATCTGACAACATCCGAGAGTGGCATGCAAGCATTCTTTTCCATGCTAAAACCATGTCAAATGAGTTTTAAAACCACCCCACAATAATGAAAGCTAACAAATCCCAGTAAAAACAACATCTCAAGGCATCAAAGATAACCAATTTGGGTACTAAATGGTCTATAGATCAATCAAAAGAGCATCAGCTTAAACATAATTCCAGTAGCAATGTAAACATGGTAGGACAGCAGTGAAATCACCTAAAATGACAGCAACAAAAATGCCTCTAGAACCAAAAGAAAACACATGTATCATAGCTCAAAAGTGGCATAAGAACCAACCCAAGGTGGCATGAAAACTAAACTTAAAAATAACATGGAGATGATTGCAAAAATAACCTCAAAACAGTGAACATGACAGTGAATCAAAAGGCATTGATATTAAACTAAGTAATCTGTTTTAAAATGGAGCAGAAAATAATAAGAACAAACAAATGTGCAGAGGAGTAAGTCAAGGCTCAAATCAAATCAAATTAGAGACGAGTTTAGAAATAAAACAAAAATAATCCACCAAAGATACAACATGTTGCATCAACTAGAAATTGACTTGATCCAAATGCAAAGCTATGCTGTTTCCCTTTTTGTTAAAGCCCAACATAGCATAAAACATACTTCCAAGAAGAATTCTCTAATTCTCCTTCATGAATAAGCCATTTGAGCTTTCCGCAAAATCAAATATACCCATGTATTTGGATATAGTGATCATGGGATAATGTTAATGTCTAAAACTTTCTAACACATCTGTGGGACAACCATCACATGTATAAATTAAGTGCAATCCCCCAAAGATACAACATGGTGCATCAACTAGAAATTGACTTGATCCAAATGAAAAGCTATGCTATTTCCCTTTTGATAAAGCGCAACATAACATATATAAGACATATTTCCAAGAAGAATTCTCTAATTCTCCTTCATGAATAAGTTACTTGAGCTTTCCACAAAACCAATTATACCCATATATTTGGATATAGTGGTCATGGGATGATATCAATGTCCAAAACTTTCTAACACATCTATGGGACAACCATCACATGTATAAATTAAGTGCAATCCAAACTTAGTAAATCCAGATATAATAATCAACATGATAAACCCCACATTGGAAAGGAAAATAAGCAAGGAAGCCCCTCATTTTGAAAGTGCAAAGAAATTCAGGTGAACAAGCTTTGAAAGTGCAAGAAATTAATGTCCAAAAATTGTAACCCAATGCAGTGTGATGTTGTGCTATGCTATAATTATCCAAACACCAAGAGCAGTCCCAAACATTCCTAAATTAGTGCTGAAAACAAACCAGAAACAGCAAAGAAAACTATACCATATAGACAAAGAAACACTACCTAAGATTTTCAATAGAAAGTAATTATGTGATTTGCAAATAATGCTCAAGATGTGCTAAGGAAAAATTCTGAATAATTCTTCAGCAAAAACCAATTAGAACACTTTTGCAAAATTATCACATATTCACCCTCTAGGGAACTATCAACAAGTTCCAAACTTCTTATGAGATTACCTAGCATCAAGAAGAAAATACAAAAAATAAAAAAACATTGCAGCTATCATGAGCAGAAATAAACCAATAATCTTACCAAAAAAATCAAAAGAAACAAACACTAACACTTTGAGCTCAAGTCTAAAAACAGAAAACAAATAGACATTGGAAGCTAGAAGAGAGATACATTTAAATTAAATCATTCCAAGCAACAAAACCACTCTAAGATAATTCTAAACCAAAGACTAACTTCAAGCTTAAATGCAACAGAGATAGCGCCAATACCATTTAAGAAATCCCTTCACCAAAATAAAACCAATATCAACAGAAATTACCAAAGAGATCATACAGTAAACCAGAATTCTTGGTACCGGGCATCTACCATGCTCAGTCATTCCATATAACAGATATGCAGTCTCCAAAGGGCTACATTAGAAAGCATATCAAGCAAAATTTCTTGCAGCTCTAAAAATACCAAGATCAAAGGAAAGGAATTGAGTAACACATACAAACAAACCATAACCAAAAGTGAAGACTTAAGCATAGATTAACAAAGAAAAAAAAAACTATACAATATGTATATAATTCAGCAACGCACAAAAATAAAAAAAAAATGGAAACACAGAACATCCCAAAATTCTCTACTAGCAAAAACACCAAAAAAGAACTAATGCCACAATTCTCCACATTATATGCTATAAGATTATAAGAACAAATAGATATTTGGTAGTCTTCATGAACTAGGTTCAATTAGAAAACCATACCAATGATATTTCAAACCGGGTAGACTCGTGTTTTGCTTCATAGGGGTTATGGAGAAAATAGAAATATTCGAATAGATTAGAATTAAACAGAAAACTGATTCATGAAATCTTTAAAGGGAAGAATTCCAAGAACGGAGCAAGCAAAACTCAACAAAAATAAAGAAAGATTTCCATAAATTACCTGAGCTTTGAGGAAAGAAATTTATCTAAGCCTTGGCTACTAGCAACGTTGGAAAACAGAGGTGGAGAACGTTTCTTTCTGCCATTGTGCCGTCGTCTTCTTCCTCCTTGTTCTTCACCGAATGATTCCTCCCTTTTTTTCCTATTCTTTTCTATTTGCTCTCAATATCTCTTGCTTTTCTCACCTCTCCATGCACTTCTTCTTTTGCTTGGTTCTCCCCTCTTCAAGAAAATGCTCACTGCTCACGTTCTCTCCACCAATCGTTTCTGCTTCTATGCCATTTGCTCACGTTTTCTTACAAAGGAAACCGTTTTCCCCTTTCTCTTGTGCCTTCCCTTTTTCTAAATGCCTCTTGCTTCCCTCTTTCCTTTTTGCTATTCGGTGGGTCCCCCTCATTTGACTATTCTTTCCCTTTTTTCCTCCTCCTCACGTAAACTCCCTCTCCCTCTTAGATATTTTTTCTTTTGCTTTCCCCTTTTGCCCTCCATGTATCTGTTGCCTTTTCCAACTCCTCCTTTTTATTTGCTTTTCTTTATGTAGTTATTTAGCCATTTACTTAAAATAAAAATAATTTAAAGTTTGGACCAATAGGGAGAGAAGGAAATCTATTTCTTGCTCTCCTATTGGCTCCTTTAGGTTCAATGATGCAACAATTAATTTACAAAATGTAATTCTATTTTTATCTATTATTCACAAAAACAAAAAAAATAAAAGATGGGCCAAATAAAAGAATGGGCTAAGTTAACAAATGATTGGGCTTAGGGTTTTTTAATCATAAAAGGCTAAGCAAATAATAATAATAATAAAACACTAAATTAGAAATTAAGAATTTATCTTCCTCTATTTTTTTCTTTCAATCTTTAAAAATATTTAAACCATGAAAAGACCCGGATAAAATAAAGTGTCTACATTAACTTGGGGATTTCAGGGTATATGTTCACACACTTCTCCATTTGTCCTTCATTCTACAGAACATATTGTGTTCCTTCTTGTGTATGTAGATGACATCATTATCACAGGTTTAAGTCAGCCATTTATCAAGTTCCTGATTACTTCACTCAATGATACATTCTCCTTGAAGGATCTAGGCCAACTTCATTATTTCTTGGGCATTGAAACTACTTGGCACTCTCACTCACTTCATCTTTCTTAGTCCAAATATATTTTGGACTTACTTCACAAGACTGGATTACATGATGCCAAGCCTCTGCCTACACCTATGATTAGCTCTCACATTTTGTCTTGCTTCTTTGGTGTGCCACTCTAGGACCCTACTAGCTATAGAAGTCTTATAGGTGCCTTGAAATATTGCACAACAACAAGGCCAGACATTGCCTATTAAGTTAATTGCCTCTGTCAATTCATGAGTTGTCCCACAAATATCCATTTGCAAGCTGCAAAGTGTTTACTCAAATATTTGAAGGGTACCATTTTTTATGGCATCACTCTCTCCAAGTCTGCAACTCTTCCTTTAATAGCTTACTCAGACTCAAACGGGGCAGGATGCCCTGACGACAGAAGAAGCACTAGTGGCCATGTAGTCTTTTCTGGTGCATGCCTTATCTCTTGGCTTATGTTTAGCAGAAAGTGGTTGCTAGGTCTAGTACTGAGGCTGAGTATCATGCTCTAGCCAATGCTACTTCAGAATTACAATGGTTGCAATCCCTTCTGAAGGAACTACATGTTTCTTTACCTAAACCTCCTTTACTACTGTGTGACAATCTTAGTGCCACATTTCTAGCATGTAGTCCTATTCTTCATGCTCAGACAAAACACATTGAAATTGATTGCCATTTCATTCGACAGAAATTACTCTCCAAGTCTCTAAGGTTGTGTCATATTCCTTTTGCTGATCAACTTGCATATGTGTTATAAGATTAACTAATTTAAATTCCCTTATTTTGTTTTTCTATCAAAAACTAGCATTTTAACCAAATCCTTTCCACTCATTCAAATTATTTTAGATGCATTTTCAATTTAAGGAGTTTTTTCACATACCAAGGAGGTAGATGTGGCAGCATCATAGCCGTTGATGTGAAAAATAATTAATCTTGACCATTAAAAATAAATGACCAAAATTAAATGTTTCCACATCAACGATCAACGACACATCAAGGAGGTATCACATATCTCTCTAACATGGTAGAATACCCCCCCCCCCCCCCCCCCCCCCCCCCCCCCCNCCCGGCGCACGCGGCCAAAATTTAATTTAAACATATCCAAACATATTTTTGACCTACCTTAAAAGAGTGCAAAATCTTTTTAGCTTTGGATGCTATAGACAGAGCAACGGCCAACAATGCATCTACAAAGTCAATTACTTGCACTATATGGGCAAAAAAGATGATGACGATGAAACAGAACAATGCTTACTTGTTTAATTTGAGCCTCATATGGCAATGTTGTAATAATAAAAGGTAAGATTCCTCTTGTATTTTTGCATCCCAGAATAATTACACCAAATAAGATATATGCACCCAACCCCTTCCATTCTATTATAATACCATTACCATCACCACCTTCTTCAACATCCATCACAATCACATCCTTCTTAGTTTTCTCTCTGAGTTTTGAAATTTCTCTATCTGCTTTCTACCAATCTCCCTGATTAAACTCCCTCTGTCAATCACCATCAATACTATCCTCCAAGTGTGTTTTTTTGGCTAGAGATTTCTTCCTTCCTCACTTGATATCAATTTGGTTGCAAAATTTCTGAACAAATTTTTATGTAAAGCCCAATTTATGGCTTTCATCTAGATAAGTAGAATTTTCCATAGATTATCAATTTACCAGTCATTTCTTCATTTGCTTAGGTCTTTTTGTAGGTACATACTCAGTTGAGCAGCCATGTCCAACTCATCAAGATCAGGAGGAGTGCTTCCCTATGGAAAAGTATCAGAACTTTTCCGATATGATTCATCTACAGTCACTCAACTTAGCTATGATGACGAAACGAAATATTGGCTTCAAGCTGAGAGCCACTTTGTGGTGACCTTCATCATGCAGATGGCATATTCAATCCTTATGACTGTGTGTGTTGTTGATGGTTTCAAGTGGCCATTGACAAAGGACAACGTTATCATCCCTTGGCTTAGTGCACTTTAGCCATCGTCCTCCCAAGCCTCTTCTATGGCCTTCGCTTCCCTCCCTTTTGCAAAGAGGCCACCATATAGCCTCTTGTTAAGGTCTTTATGAAGTATGGTCATTACCTCGATCTCAAAAGTTGGTGAATGGTAAAACTCTCCTCAATTTTACTCTATTTAGATTATTTAATTTGCCCTATTTCAGAGGTTATGATAGATTTCGATTTGTCTCAATTGATTAACATGATGTCTCATCAAGTTTTTACAAAAAACTAAAGAATTTTTTATTTAATTTCTGGATTTTATTGACCAAAAAGTAGTAAATCTTTTTTCTCATTGGTTATTTTGGAAAATAAAATAAAAGTTTCAGTTAAGCTTCCTCCTACACTTGGGAATTTACCTATAAATTTTGTTTGATTGTTGTATTCACATACCTTGCTCTTTGTCTAAACATATTTGTAAGCATTTTTTGTAATTGTTATTATAATTATTACTAGGTTTTCCTTGGTATGTATAAAAATGGACCAAAACAATTTTAAGAAGAGAAGGCATACATATATATGGTATTGGAATATAGCATTTAAGACTACCATTTATATTTTGTTGCTTTCTTGACAGTATACCGTGCTCTGGATAATGAATCTGATCTTTGGCTTAATGTGCATCCAAGAATTCAACCTCTTGCCCATGACATGATGAGAGGATTCAGTCTTATTCCTAGCAAATCACAATTCTATGTATCAAATGGCGTTTCTAGCTTGGTAAAGGTTGTTCACATGTCTGCTATGACCAAATTTATTGAAAACACCGTTTACTTAGGAATCTTTAACTTTACACACATCATCATCAACCCAAATAAGCTATTTGATGATAGTAGCAACAGACCCACGTCAGGCTAAACAAACTCACTTCTATGTTGTAGACACTATTGAAATATCATGGCTGATGTCCAAAGGTTTTGGTTCCCTTCTTAACCAAATGCTGCCTTCTCTTCATGCTTGGCCTTGCCCTCGTCTCAAAGTTTGGAGGTTAAATGATCATCGTCTAGCGACTATCATTCATCAAATGGGAACTAGAAGTGAAAAAGAAGTAAATTTGATGGAAAAAGACAAAGAGAAAGAGCTTGCCCTAGTCTCTTCTAGGGACAAAGGAAAACAAATCGTATTCATGGATTCAGAGGAAGATGAGTGATATTGATAATGTTTGTCTGTTGGTTTTAAAGTCTCAGTTCCATGAGTGGTATATGTTATGATAAAACAAAGTGCAAGTGCACACTATCATCTTACAATTAATATAATAAAAGTGAGTTATTCTTTCCACAAGGATTAAGACCATTAATTACTGAAATTGGGTTAATCCAAATTTTATCTGATTAAGTGATTAAGGAGAAGTTGTAAGAATAAACTAAATAAATTGAAAGTAAGCAAAAACAAATAAAAATCAAGAATTAATATAGAGAAAGTCTAGGGTTTCCGATTTCACCATAATTCATCCCGATTTTCATTCTTTAATTCCTTAATTTAGATTTATCATCCTAATTGCTAGCCAATACTCCCTAAATTATTCATTAGCCTCTCCTAAGGTCTAGTAAAAATATTTTCAAGTTATGAACCCACTATATCCCTATGTGAATTATGAATAACCAGAAAATTCATTAAACTATATGGATCTCTTTAATTGACTACATAGGCCTGGGAGGTATGTAACCCCATCCTACATACCTAAGGTATTTTTCCCAAAAAACTAAACACCCAAATCTCCTTTCGGTCTCATTGTGATTAACTTATCAACTAATTGGTGATCATGCAATTAGAAGCATGAATAACAGAGATAAACACTCAAATAAAAAAGATAAAATCATAGGTTAATTCCTTAAGTAACTACAACTGTTCATAATTATGCTACATTGTAGCCCTAAAAGGAAATTAGTTCATGATTGTAGCAGCAAACAACATGAAAATAAAGCTAAGCATAAGAGAAAGAAAGTAGAATAAGGAAACTAATGCGGAAGTCAAATTCGTCGTCGTCATCTCTGCCTTCTTGCCTTTGATCTCTTCTCTTTAATCATTCTCTTCAAAAAGTGTCTAACCCCTAATTAATCCTAAATCTACCTATTTATAGTTCCTAGAAAACTTAATTACAATAGGACAAGGATTTGGGGCTTAAATCCTACAAGATTGAGAAGAAATGATGCAAAATTCGCACACATGCANAATAAACTGAAAGTAAGCAAAAACAAATAAAAATTAAGAATTAATATAGAGAAAGTCTAGGGTTTCCGATTTCACCATAATTCATTCCGATTTCCATTCTTTAATTCCTTAATCTAGATTTATCATCCTAATTGCTAGCCAATACTCCCTAAATTATTCATTAGCCTCTCCTAAGGTCTAGTGAAAATATTTTCAAGTTATGAACCTACTATATCCCTATGTGAATTATGAATAACCAGAAAATTCATTAAACTATATGGATCTCTTTAATTGACTACATAGGCCTTAGAGGTATATAACCCCATCCTACATACCTAAGGTATTTTTCCCAAAAAACTAAACACACAAATCTCCTTTTGGTCTCATTGTGATTAACTTATCAACTAATTGGTGATCATGCAATTAGAAGCATGAATAACAGAGATAAACACTCAAATACAAAAGATAAAATCATAGGTTAATTCCTTAAGTAACTACAACTGTTCATAATTATGCTACATCGTAGCCCTAAAAGGAAATTAGTTCATGATTGTAGCAGCAAACAACATGAAAATAAAGCTAAGCATAAGAGAAAGAAAGTAGAATAAGGAAACTAATGCGGAAGTCAGATTCGTCGTCGTCATCTCTGCCTTCTTGCCTTTGATCTCTTCTCTTTAATCATTCTCTTCAAAGAGTGTCTAACCCCTAATTAATCCTAAATCTACCTATTTATAGTTCCTAGAAAACTTAATTACAATAGGACAAGGATTTGGGGCTTAAATCCTACAAGATTGAGAAGAAATGATGCAAAATTCGCACACATGCACTCTGGGGCACCTAGGCCCTCTTCTCTCTGGTCCATGAGGTATTCATTCACGCAAGGCAGTGCCTAGGCGCCCTAGTCCTTGGTCCATGCACTAGAGTTTGTCAATTTAGGCGCTTAGGTCTTCTCCTTGGGTGACTAGGGGCTCTACTCCCTGGATTTGGTCCAAAATTCCTTTGTTTAGCATCAAATTGCACAAGCTTTCATCAAACTTGCACCTCTTTACTATATTATCATTTCCTACACCATAAACAAAAAACCAATCAAACAAAACCATTAAATTATTCAAAAATCAACTAAATACTAATTGGAAAATACTCAAATCATGGATATAAAATTCCTTCATCAAGTACCCCCAAACTTAGTTGCTAGTCCTCGAGCAAAACACAGAATTAGACAAACAAAACTAACTACAGTTAAACACATGAGTGATAATCTAAATATATTAACTAAAGGGGCCTCAAAGATACAAATAGTCATAGTTCAAAGAAAACTCAACACATCAAGAATGTGTAAAATTTCAATCCAAGTGCATAAGTCACCTCACTTATAACTCCCTGAGTGTGTGTGTGTGTGTGTTTAGCCCCATTCATTTAATCTCTTGCAATTTAGATAAATTTATGCAAACTAGCACGTGCTAACATTTAAATCTAGCTTTCCCACACTTATTTTCAACCTTTTTCTTATCATCCATTTTTGTTTTCTTTCTTTTTCTTCCAATGGTTTGTACTTATTTTGCTTTGACACGAATGTCTACACCCCCAAACTTATTTTCTTATTTGATGATCAAGAGGTATAGCATTTCATTTTCTTTTCTTTTTTATTCAATACTTTCATCACAACTTTTTTTTGTATGCAAAGAAACATCAAACTACTTTTCTCAACTCCTCCCATCCTCTCAAATGTCTCTATAGCTCTTAACTATTTTTCTTGGATAAATCACATGTTCTGAGTGAAGGGAAAAAATTGGAAAAATTATTAATGGCTAGGTAAGCTTATGGGTGATCAAGAAAAAGTTTATTTAAGCTTAATGGAGTAAACTAGGGATATAGTATGCACAGGTTAGCTTGAAAGGCTCAAACTGTCCAAAAATGACCTAAATCATGTCCCTAATATTGTATAACCTAGGATTTCGCCTCAAGTGGAAATTAAGCAAATTCTAGAATCCAAAAGAGTCATATGAGTTACTAATCATGCATAAATTTTCTCATGATCAGGCTATGTGCTCAAAATATTAGAGAGTCACAAGCTAAGTAAAAATCACACTAGAATCAAGCACACACACAAACTTAACATGTATTATTTTTCGAGAGCTATGAACAATTAAAATCAATTTTATCATTGGCCCTAGATTTTCAATTTTTACTTATCACTCATGAAAATACTCTTAAACTAGCAACCTAAAATAGAAAAATAAAAGCAAATGCACCCCCAAACTTAAATATGGCATTGTCCTCAATGGCATAATACAAAAGAAAAGATAGAGGATGCCCCTAATCAAGGATGGAGTCAACGCTTGTGGTAGTCAAGAGGTGGTGCCGGATTCGTGGGTGGAGGGTGCTGAAACATAGGAGGTGGTGGAAAGGGTGGCAAGGTGGATCCGGATGTGAGATTCATCTGGCTGAAGTAATGGGCCATCGCTGTTTGATACTGGGCCATGGTAGAGTTATACTGCAACTGACAGGTCATATACTCATCCACTCGTTGCATGAATTGGTGCATCTGATGCATATGCCCCTCCAGCCTGGTCAAGTGAGCGTCATAAGAGGCGGGGCCATTAGGCAAAGGCTCTGGAGTGTGGGGCGAGCCTTAATCTGACTAGTACTAGCAGCAGCAACCAGCTCGATGTCATATGGGTCCCAACAGATGTAGTGTACCATCTGGTGCTCGTCGATTGGAAGCTTTGGATTAAGCAACTCCTCATCAGGGTGCCACACTACACCAACTGTATGACATAACGCGGTGATGAGGGATGGCTGGCCAAAACCACCAGTCGTGGCGCTCTGAAGGCAGCTAAAAATCGACTGCTCGATTATGCACCCAACATCTATTGACATCCCAGCAATGATGGCATATATCAAAGTGGCTCAGGCTGCTGTGACATTTCTCAGGTGGGTGACAGGTAGAAGGCGGGTGGCTATGAAGTGATGCCATGCCTTACCATACATATTGAGTGCATCAGATTTACATGAGATGGCTTGGTCACCATTCATCTTACACACAGTGCCAGGTTTACAAATGGTACGGATCACCAAATCCAAATCTAGCCCCTCATGCATAAAGGTGTCATAGTCATCATCTTTTATGTCATCTAATTGAAATAAGTGGTACTAGAGCTCCCATGATAACTAGATTTGTTCCTTCCAAATTGACTTCCTTGGCCAGAACCTTCATTTCCTTGTCCAAATGATAGACGTGGTGTGGAATTTGTATTACCATAGTAGGAATTCTGATGAAAGTTTGGATTGTATTTCTTCTTCCCTTTTGACATATTGAATTGAGCAGCATTAGCTTGAAACATAACTTGCTCATCACTTGATTTCTGTCTTACTAACCTTTCTTCAAAAGTAAGAAGATGGCTTTGCAGTGCTTCTACTGAAATGACCTCAAAGCTAACTGAAGCCACTACTGGATTATACTCAGGTCTTAACCCAGCTAAGATGGCCATAATTTGATCGTCTTGGCTCACCTTTACCCCAACAGCACGTAGATTATCACATACATTTCGAATTTTCACCATGTAATCCCACACTCCAAGATTTCCCTTGCGAGTGGTTTGCAGTTGAAGCCTTAGCTCCATGATTCTTGCACGAGATGAGCAAGCAAAGCTATCTGCTAAGGATTTCCAATCTCAAATGCAGTGCTATATGCCATGATTTGAGCTATCAATTGCTCAGTGAGGGATGCATAGATCCAACTCATTACTAACCTATTTTGTCTCTGCCAAAGAACAAATTCAGAATTCAGAACATGATCCAACTCATTACCTGTAGCAGATGCAGGAGTTTGGATGAATTTCTCAGGACATGCTCGAGTACCATCAAGAATATCCTCATATCCATTTGCAATTACTATATTCAGTAGTTGATTTCTCCAAATTAGGTAATGGCTGCGATCTAATTTGACTGTAAGTGACTGACCAAATGTAGGTAACGAAGGATTTCCAGAGTTCAGTGATGATGAACTTCCAAAATTCATGGCTTCCCTCAATGATGACGCGAAGGTTGAATCTTGTTCTGCCATTTTTAGAGCTCTGATATCATGTGAAGCTTTGAAGACTCACGGAAGCAGATCAAGATTCAATGCAAAATGTAGTAGAAACAGAAATTCAGCAGAAAAGGCATGAAGGGAAAATGCTGAGAAATTGTGAGAAAGTGGAGAGAAAATTCATAGAGAGAGAGAAATGAAAGAAACTAAATGTGTAAATTGTAATTGTATTGAATGAATGGATATTCATAAATTACACAATATATAGCAACTCATTTCTAACAGAATGCTTTATTAACTAACCACTTTTCATAAATGGTTGCTTACATGGCTAACTACTTTCTATAAATAATTAGCCACTCTTTAACTAATCCTAACTGCTTTAACTCAGCTTTAATCACTAACCACCATCATACTAAGTTACTCTATTTACAGGTAACATAGCAATTCTATCAACAAATTTTTGTCAAGTTAGTTCATTAATATGTTATTGTGAGAGGAAATAACCCGTAAATCTTTCTCAAAGATACATTAATAAGTGACAGTATTTTCTAGATAAAAATGAAAAAAAAAGTCTATAATTATGAGGGGTCTGAGTAATTTATATAAGATCCTATGTTCAAATCTCCATGTCGACCAAATAATTTGTAGCTAAGTAGTACTGTGGCTGTTCTCAAGGATTGTAGATTCTTTGTTCGAATCTAGAGTCATAGCCAAAAGTACAAAAAAAAAAAATTATGTCATCATGTACCCATCTATAATTGTTATTCTTTTCTGCTTAAGTTTAGACTAAACAAGAAAAAATGATCCATCTCTTCAATAAAATGCATCTCACCCTCTTTTAAAAATTTTGAATCTAAAATTGAATTAAAATATAATCAAAAAAGAANATTAAAATATGATCAAAAAAGAAGAAAAATATATATGTATATAAAGTTATTTAAAGGTGTAAATGCCCAAGTCTTACACCCGGTACAAGTTGATGGCATTCATATTATACATATACATAGTTTGTACTTTATTTTCTCCAATTCTACCATTTTTATTTTTAAATAATTAAACAATAGTACTCACTTCCATTGTAATTTAATAATTTCAAATATAACGGAATTATCTTAAATTGAATTGCCTGCAAGTTCAAAGATGATAACCTCATCAGCTATGAAAGTATATATAGTAGGATTATTACCAATCATAGCTTATTAATTTATGTATCAAACAACTCGTAACTAAGTGATATTGAGGTTGTCTTTAAGACTTGTGTATTATATGTTCGAATTCGAAATCGTAGCCAAAAGTACCAAAAAATTTGTGTTTTATGTATTAGAGTAACAATGATGACAGGTTAGGAAGTTAATTAATTTTAATCACCAAATTTTTTGGTAACTATATTTCTAATTTCTACTAGTTCAATATGACGGGTAATACTTCATTTTATATGAGTTCATACTTGAAATTTGGTATTTGCAACTACTAAATTATTGTATTATTAGAAATATTCAGGGGTCAAAAAGCTTTTGCATGCTTAATTTAAGCTAAGCTAAACATCTATTTCCGAGTACATTTAAATTTAAACTGCATTCAAATTAATTTAAAAAATATTAAGGAAATTGGAAATTTTATTTGTCATTTGACATCCAATTATCTAAAGTATTTACTTAAGCAAGTTGATACGTCATCCAAGCCCAAGGAGTGGAAAGGATTTGTCAAAATAAATATCATTTTAGAAAAAATAATCTTAAAAAAAATTGATTTATTAAATATTATACATAAACATTATCAATATGACTTGTTTTCCTCTGAATCTATGAATATGATTTGATTTCCTTTGTCCCTAGGAGAAACTAAGGCCATCTCTCTCTCTTTGTCTTTGTCTTTGTCTTTTTCCATGACATTTTCATCTTTTTCACTACTAGTTCCCATTTGATGAAGGATAGTTGCTAGACCATGATCATTTAACCACCAAACTTTGAGCCGAGAGCAAGGCCAAACATGAAGAAAAAGCAGCATTTGGTTAAGAAGGGAACCAAAACCTTTGGACATCAGCCATGATATTTCAACAATGTCTACAACATAGGTAAACACAGTGACTGAAGCATAAGCAGTGTCTGAAGTGAGTCTGTCGCTGCTACTATCAAACGGCTGCTTTGGGCTGCTGATGATGTGTGTCAAGTTGAAGATTCTTAAGGAGATGGCGTTTTCAATCAATTTGGTCATGGCAGACATGCAAACAGCTCTTATCAAGCTTGAATCCTCATTTGATACACAGAATTGTGATCTGCTAGGGATATGACCAAATCCTCTCAGGATGTCATGGGCAAGGGGTTGAATTTGTCAACCCACTTTAAGCCAAAGATCAGATTCATTGTCCAGAACAGGGTATACTGTCAAGAAAGCAACGAAAAATAAATGGTAGTCTTAAAGCTATATGCCAATACCATATATACTTCATAAAGACCTTAACCAACTTTTCAAGAGGGAGGGAAGCGAAGGCCATAGAAGAGGCTGGGAGGATGATGGCGAAATTGCACCAAGCCAAGCAAATACTATAGCGTAAGTAACTGACTTTGTAGATGCATGGCTGTTGCTTTGCTTTTAGCATTCAATTAGGTCAGAAAGCTTTTGCATAGGTACGCTAAACAAATTCTTTTGGGTACGTTTAAATTGAAACTGTGTGTTCAAAATAAATTAAAAAATATTAAGGAGATTTGAAATGTTATTTCTCATTTGGTTATTATTATACTATATGAATGACTTGTTCATTTGTAGCATAAATTAATGCCATTTTAGATATTTCAAAATATTTTTATTTTTTGGCTGAAGGGATTTTTCAAAATAATTATTTTTTCAAAAGTTTGACTTACATCTTTCTGCAATAAATGTGAACAAGAATGAGTACTTTTTTAATTGTCAATTCCTTGAGAGCCACCTATAGGTAAATCTTCGCGGAATGTGAAACATTAACAATTTTCTTTTAATAAAACTAAAAATTTCTTTAGTTCTTTGTTTGTTATTAATTAAACTTAAAAGTTCATTAATTCGTTATTCATTACTATTTAGAGCTACCTATCAAAAAACTTTTGTTGAGTAAGTTAGTTAATTTGCTATCCAGAGAGAAACCAACTTGTAAATCTTTCTTAAAGGCACGTTAATGAGTACTTCCTCAATTTGTTGATTCATTATTGTTGAGAGTTGCGAACTAATAAATCTTTATCAAACATGAATTAGTAGTTAACTATAGTTTCATTTTAATATAAGTGAAGAGTTTATTAGTTTGTTGTTTGTTATTAAACTGATAAGTTCT
>QAOA01002704.1:295978-370989 GCA_003255065.1 Cercis canadensis
TTGCAATGGTGGCAGCTCAACCTTTGGCAGTTGTGGCAACTCTGGCTTGGGAATTTCAGGGACTTTAGGAACCTCAGGCTTTTGCAATTGTGGCAGCTCAACCTTTGGCGGTTGTGGCAGCTCTGGCTTGGGAATTTCAGGGACTTTAGGAAACTCAGGCTTTGGCACAGAAGGCAACTCGGGCTTTTGCAATGGTGGCAGCTCAACCTTAGGTAGTTTAGGCAACTCTGGCATAGGCAATTCCGGGACTTTAGGCGCTACCGGAATCTCTGGCTTAGGCTCAGGATTTTTTGGCTCTGGCAAAGTTGATTCCATAAGATTACGTGCACCAGCAACCATTCTGTGGCCGGTCATTGATGAGAAACTTAGAAGCAGAAGTGGTAAAATGAATAATGAGAATCTGCAGGATGTCATGGTTGGAACTAGCAGATGAAAGAGCTTCTGGATCAGTGAGAATTGCTACTCTCTGCAATTAGTTTTGGTATGCTTGTGACATGGTTTCAGATGTTATATTTGGGTTTTTATAGATGGAGAAATAGATGAAGTGCTGACACATGGACACATAAGAAGAAAAGAACAAGTTGGTGGAAGAGTACAAGTATTATTAATTTGTTGGTTCAACTTCTTATCTGTATATCATTTTAACAAAATATAATTATAATAATAAGAATAGCCTTTCAAAATTACCACTGGATACAAACTTTATGCACTTAAAATTTTCTTATTTTTGAATGTAACTTCAATTTTGCTCCTTTCAAGAGGTATTTGTAGGTTAACCAACTTCAGTCGCTGCATCCCTTATTAATAAAAATGGAAATATCATATTTTTTTTCTTCCAAAGCTATGACTACAAAACTAATTACAAGTTAACGGAAGATTGATATTTTCTATTAAAAAAAAAAAGATTGTGGATTTCTTGTGCAGTTAAACAAAACTTGACCTTCCAAACTTAGGCACATGGTCCATTTCTGGTACAGAAGAGCCAAATCTAACATTCTCATCTAAGAGAAAACTCTATTCTTCAATAGAATTACAAAACCTTTTCTTGTGAAAAGCAACAAGTCTCTTCATCAAACCCCACCTCCAATGATAAAAACTCAAAACAATGTCACCTTTCTAATACTAGGCAATGTTACCGTTTAGCTCTAATAAGATAAGTTATTAAACATGAAACCAAGTTCAGATAGGAGTCAGAAACCAAACCCATGAGATATTATTCTACTTAAATTGCTTAAGACAAGATGAAATAACAGAATTACTCCTGATATATACCTCAGGTGTTCTAAACCCCTTGCAAAATTTTATTTTCCTCTCAAAACAACCAGATCATCCACATCAGGCAACCCAGAATCAATCTCAATATAACCCACAAGGACCAAACATCAAACACAGCGTAAATCAAGTCACTGCTAATATGGAAAAACACATTCTATGGACTACTAGCTACTGATAGTGCAAAAAAAGTGATACATTATGGACTTCAATGAAAAAACCCAAGAACCTGACCGCCTACATTTTGTTTCATAGCTTCTTCATGATCCAAAACACCATCAGGAGTTGAGATCACAACATAACCCCACTGATGCGTTGGAAGAGTTCGCAACCTGTACTGTTCAATATCCTTAGCCTTAACATCCTGTCTGTAGGTAAGCGCCAGGCAGTCTTTTATCCTGCCTTGTAGTTCTACAGATATCCTCCCAACTCTATGTGGATCATAGACATGAACATCCTTTATATAGCCTCGGTCTTTCATAATCTTGAGAAAGGAAGAGATGACAGTGGAGATGGGTTTCAACTCAACTGTAGCTTTCGCCCTCCTCTCAGCATTAACTATGGTTCTCAATGCATCATTTAGTATCCTCCTCCCCATCCAAACACCGCTGTATATCTGGAGAAAAAATATTACTAGAACCTCAGTTGCAGAATTTTAAAGGGTGGAATTCTTTAACTCAGTATTCAGCAATGAAGATAATAAAGTAAAAAACTCTGATTATTTAGCTTGTTCTCCAGCTATCCTTAATATCCATGGTTTTGAACAGAAGCAAGTATGCTTATCTAAATTTCACATGTTGTGAATCAACAAAGTAATCCCTTAACAATTCCCCCCACATCTGCATGAACATTAGTGTATGTGTCTTGACCTAAATAACAAGATTGTTGATCTGAAATTTAAATATACAAAAAGCACAATGAAATATATCAATCAATAGAAAGAGGTCCTGTATGATATTAGCATTATACAAGAAAGCTTTCCACCCACCAGAATTTCGTTGATCTGCATCAGTGGTTACTGTCAGCATATTGGGATTTCAACTATCAGACAACCATTACCGGGAAAAATTTAGAACTGAACAAAGTCATTCAGCAGAAAAGAGAGACCTCAAATATGTTATATGTTGCACATTAATAAATACAACTGAAGTCCGAAATACATCTCTGTTTATGTTTAAGTGCCTAAAACATGAGACAATTAAGCAGGAAAAAGGAGGGGCAAAGATAAACGGAGTCTTACAAATGAACTCATACAACCTATTAGGTAATTTAATAAGCACGGTTCATGAAGATCAATTTAGTACGAACAGAATGTGAACAATAAGAATTTCAACAATTGTGTGTTGATTTAAATTTCATTTTTGAACGGCAAGTTGCACAGAGGGGTTTTGAATAAGATCAAGGAATGGCAATGGGAAGGATAGGGGTGAGATTTTCCTGACACTATACTGCCCTGCACCTATAAAATTTTACCCTTCCCATGCCTGAACTTCTCAGTTTAAATCAACACAAATTTTTCAAACACGACACAAAACGTTTCAATACTCAAATTTTAATTGAAATATAAAACATACATATTATTCTGACATATCAATACTCAAATACAAATATTAATTGTCTGAATATATTACGTAATTCTGATTGCTACTTCAAAAGCTTACTCTACAGAGAAGTGCATTGTACTTGAAGTTCTGACTCAAGCATGCAGCACCGTTTAGGATTCAACCACTCATTGCAAAGAAAGAAACCCACTGAATACCAATTTATAAAGCAGCATCATCTTATGGGCTGGACGATATGTCCAACTGAACCAACAGCCATAGCTGGCTAAGAAGAACAATTTCTTTCTAGAACCCCATATTCCTTCATCTAACATGAAAACAAACTTAACTAAATATACCCAGAAGCAAATTCACAATCTAGTGGCTATGTGTCAAAGTTTGTATCTAGCTTAGAGGACAATGTACAGGAAGAACGAGTTCCATACAATATTGTACAAGATGGGTTGCCCAAAATCACAACTTCCAAGGGAATTCAAAAAATCCAATTTTCAAAATAGAAAGGGTCAATATTTCTGAATATGAAAGAGCGAATCATCAAGCATGCAAAAAGAAACACACCCACCCACCCACCAGTTAAAGCCATTCGCACTGACATTTTCACCAAAATACAGCACTAAAGTTGACGTTTTTAAGCACAGAGAGATTGATTTTTAAAGAAAAGAAATCGCAAGAAGAGAGAATCTAACCGGACAAAGTAGCGTGGCACTTCTGTTTCTTCTTGTAATATTTGCCCGATTGCGTTTTCCCTCTTTCCGGGTTGGTGCTACAGCCTACAGTGGCATAGTTCTATTACCGAATTACGTTTTCCTCTGCTTTTCTTTTTTTCCCCTCTTTTCCTTTTTCTATGGATTTTAATTATTACTTAAAAAAAAATTAATAGAAGAAATGGGATAAAAATTTGCTCCTGGTTTCAAGAAGATTGGGCTGCCTGTTGGCTTATTAGGTTGGGAGAATTACAGAAAAAGAAATGTAACATATATTTCTTACTCACGATGACTACTTTATTAAGCCTATTTTACCAGTGGTCAATATGCAATGCTTAGTGGTCATCTTTCTATTTTAATAATTTCACTTTTTATTTCTATTTTTAAAAAAATATTTCTTAACTTTCTATTCAATAATTTTTCTTGAATGAGGTTTTACAATTTATTTATTATCTAAGCCAAAGATTTCATAGAGCAATCCTAAGAGATGATGGCCAAAAAAGACTCCTAAGAGATGAAAAATCTCTAGTAAATGCTAATGATATTGAATAAGCATGTTAAGCCAAAAATCTCAAGTATACTGAAGATTATAATCTCAAAAAGTTACTAAGGAAAAGGCTTTTTGATAGACAGTCTACATGACCTGATAGAACTTGCCTTAAAATCAATTGTATAACAAATTTTTAAATTATATAGAGATACACAACTCAGCCTATGCTTTAAAAATAATTATTTCAGAAGGAAAATACAACAAATTATACAAACACACAGCACTCAGCAGTAAAAATTCAGCACCAAAGCATTCTGTCTTTAGCTGCAAATCTGCCATTCTCATCCTTCTTGGTTTCACTGTAATTCAATGACCATTTCTCAAATGAACATTCAGTAAAATCGTAGTAACCACCATGGATGGAGAGTTCTCCTTTCGCCACCTTCTCTTCTATCCATGGATAAGTAAGGAGGTTTAATAAGGAATGGTTAACAGATTCCTGCACAAGAATTGCCTAAGAGATTCAGTGAATCTGACATATATTGAAAAATTCCTATGAGTTGGATCATATCAGTCAATAAGAAGCAGAAAATGATGGTAATGGAGGCAATCAATGTAAAGGCTAAGAACAGAGAATTCTTAAGTTAGAACTTCAATAGGTGTTTGTATTCCTGAGATAAATTCAGGCTCAAACTATCATAAAGCAGAATAAGGGATGGGATTGTTGAGAAGGAAAAATGACACCCCTGGTGAACTAATTATCCTAAATTTGTTTCCTTTTAAGCTCTGAAACACTCCATATGGTGTTTAATATGAGCCTCCAAGTTGAGCATTCCCAATTTCCCACTAAACAAACACCCTAGCAAGAAAAATGCTAAATTGAAGAGGAGAAACAATATGCAGAAGCATATAATTACATTACAAAGTTATAAATTCACCTAAGTCAAATTAGATGGAACTGCAAACAGTGCTTCAAGATAATTTGTGTACATACACCAGGACCATTCAGATCTAAGGATAAAAAAAATATAACCTTCTCACAGTGCTTGCACTGCTGGTCAAAGTTGAGGCTGGAAGCAGCAGCCTTGGTTTTTGTTCTTGCATTGTTCCCAACAATAACCCAACTTTTTATAAAGCTACCGGAAAAAGAAGAAGAAAAGAAGAGATTAACCAAGTGAGAAAGGAAAATGACAATCAACATCCAAAGTTATGTAATTCAACCTTGCACTCGCATCATCTTGCATACCCATAAGGGCACGAATTCCCCCACAGCAGCTGTGGCCAATGACCAAGAGGTTCTCAACCTGCAACAAAAAGTAACTTTATCTTTCAGTATCAAACTGAAGGTTTTCTGACCAGATAGCTTTCCATATGGTTTTGTATTTAGAGAGCCATGAGTATGAGAAACTGAAAGAACTCACCACATATTTCACACTACCCCAAGCTATAAGCAGCTCACATGGACAGGAATACATATGACTATATGTTATTAGTTGATTTCACATATGTCCAAGCTTAACTACTATTAATATTAATAATGTTGCAAGGGTAACATATATATTCCTGCTTCATTTTCCATGCTGAAGTTGTCTCTCTTCTCACTCAATCACTCCTTTGTAGTTGTGTTCATCAGAAGGTCAACCAGTATTATAACTTGAAGGCTACATTGATCCTAATTTTGTTATTAACTCATGACAGTGAATTACCCCCTCCCTTTTTTCTTTCAGAAAGGAAGGCATGGTAATTTTTATTTCTTCTAGATTGTGTGTCAAGGTTCTAATTAAATTACCCCTAACAAAGGAGGTTGGGTTTTCTGTCGAAATAAACAAGTAGATAAGCAAATAAGTAATGACCCAAAACAGGAAGTACACAAGTAACTAAATAAATAAGTAGATATGTAAATGAATAAAAGAAAAACTAATTCCTTGTTTTTTGCAGGCAAAAAGTACTTACTTGAAGGGTGTTGACAGCAAATTCTAATGCAGCATTTGTTTCAGAGGGTCCATTCTGTGCAAGAAAAGGAAGGGATTAGAAAAGTACAAGCAGAGCATCTCTCCACACTAAATTGTTAAACATAGAAAGCCAAGATAAATCAATTGCCATTTAACATATACCTCAAATGGAGGCACCAAATTAGCAACATTGCGAATCATGAATGCTTCTCCTGGTTGAAATCCCAGAATATTTGAGGGGCAAACCCTAGAATCTGCACATGCAATAACCATGAACTGTTCTTGGAAGTGTTAGTCAAGAATACTTATTTTTGCTAATGCAAGTACACAAAATGAAGGCATGAACCAAATGGAAGGAAGAATAAAACCATCAATGTATAAACAAATAAAAAATTAGCCAAAAGGTGGGAGAGGAGAGAGAGAGAAAAATCACCTTTGGTGATTGAGCATTGGCAAGATTTTGAAAATGTTCTATGTTTTCCCTACCAGAAAACAGAACCCAAATTAAAGATTTTTCTTTCTATTCTTGGTATCAGAAGTAAATGTTTTTACCAGGGCTTTTCTGAAGCTTACATATATTTATTCTTTTTAAAACTTAAAAACCTATCTTTCAGAGCATTAAATAAATCACACGCATCTTCAGCTTTGGTCACAGTCTCCAGCTTGGTATTTTCAAGTTCCTGAGTCATACTTGGATGATCCCTAGAAGCCTTTAAATGTAAACCTTGATAGCTCCTGCAAACATCAGAGCAAAGCATTTATAGCAACATGAAAGAATGGTGTCACTCTATTTCAGTTCAATAAGTGTAAAACAGTTTCTTATTCTTACATCTCACTTCTAAGTTAAATTACATATCAGTAAAGCAGTCATATATCAGTGTTTGGGTTTATTTCTTTAAATATAAAAAGAACTAAATTCAAGCTGTTGACACCATGTCTCATTTTCAAAACAGTGATTACTGGATTTGGAAACATTACACAAGAGAAGATAGCGTAAGTTAAGCATAATGAAAGAGCAATCCAGATATCAATCTTGCGGATAAAGTTCTTTTCTCTTTTCTGATAATAGCAGCGGGGCCGAAACCCAAAGAATAAAGTTCTAATTTCCTTTCAAATTTCTGCTAACTACTCAACGTTCAGGGAAAAATCAAACTTCATAAGGAATTTCATGAATTTATTGGTAAAGTACGATTCACAAATTAAACCCCAAAAAAATGTTCATTATTTAATCCATAATTGACAATTCAAACAACTAAACCGATCCTCTGTCTCAGACATCAGAATTTAAACAAGAGTAAGCAAATCTAACATCGTTTTAGTAGCTAAGCTAACAAAGTTGTTCACTCACCTCGAAACCGTGAACAATCTCGAATGGGTTTGCTCGGTTCTCTCTGTTTTCAGCTTATACCCAAAGATCTGCCACAAAGGAGCCAGCTCAACAAGCTCATTTACAAAACCAGCACAAAACGGAGAGAGAGAGAGAGAGAGAGAGAGAGTAGCTTACTCTTGATGCCCTCAATGTAGCTCCTTGAAGTTCAGTGCTGGAATTAGAGGATAAAGCGAGATACTTGGAACCAAAGGGGTCTCTAGAAAGCGCAAAAGGTGCAGGAGATGCCATTGCAGAGCTCAAACTCAAGTGGGTATCCCTGCAATATGAATTGAGAATTGAATGGAACAGTCATGGGGAATGGAGTATTAAGAAGTGGGTAAAGTTGGTTAGATCAGGAAAGATGCTCGGTTGTCTCCAAGAAAGACGGAGAACCCAAAGTTTGAAAATTGATTAATAAAAAAAAATTACCATTTTTTGTTTCCCAATTAAGTAACCGGCAAAGGAGAAGCCACAGATCATGTTCGACATATGGTAATAAAAAGAATTATTGCCCCTGTTTCACCCTCTTCTTTGTCTTTTTCTTTTAGGCTCTGAGAGTTTTTTTGGAGGGAAGAGGAGAGGAGAGGAGAGGAAAGGGAGGGGTTTTCCTCTCCTTTGTTTGGATGATTAAAATGAGGAAAGGGAAAGAAATGTCTTATTGTAAAATATTTTTACTAGTTTACCCTTTATTATCTTTTCACTCTTTTTTTCTAATTCAATTTTTTAATTATAAATGTAATTATTATTTATTTATTAAAAAATAAAAATNAAAAAGGTAGTTGGAATAAAATTGTTACAGATACAGCTAAACTCCCGATAACAATGAGCTAAATATCTGTTGGCATATATTTACATGTTGTGCTAAGCACACTTTGATGCAGCATTAATTTTCACTATTTCTCTTCCATCTTTTTCATTTTTTAAATATACTTTGAGACTAATCTTTTATATTTTTGCTAATTTTTAAATAATTACCACTTTCCACCACCTTTTCATTAAAATTATGAGATCATCTTTGACTTAGCAAAAATTTTGAAATTATTAGTGAAAAACTACTTGTATCATTTAAATTCTTCCCAAGCTGAGCTAAATTCTGGGCTTCAAAGCTAGGTGCTGCGTTAACTTTCAAGTTTCAATAATGATGTAAAGCTACCAAAAGAAGCAATAATTGAGAGCAAAAACGTTCCAAAAGAAGCAATAGTGGAATGTAAAGTTGAAAGTGATAGACGTGAGTTGCTGTAGTCAGCAGCATATATATGGCAAAGATGTTATAAAACTAACATTTTGAGCTCTTTTAACTTGTTCACTATCTTCTTCCATGTTCTTTTTTTGGATATGAGAACTCAGAAGAACTGACCAGATGCTAGCAGCACACTCGGTGCAAATGCAATAGGAGCAAAAATGGCAGCAAACACAAATTTTGAGACCCCAAACTAATTCTTATAACAGTAGTTAGAGGTAGGTTGGCACCTCAGCGTTACTGTTATGACATTGCCATGAATCTTAATTTTTAGACAAAATTAAAAAAAATATATATATTGTTTAGTTTTTTAGTTGACCATAATAAAGATGAAAAAATTTAATTTGATTCCTCCCATATTAATAAGAAATATTCAAAATATCTATTCATATTATGTGATTATTTTATTTATAAATGTAATTATTTTTTTTTATTTTTTAACATAATAATTATATATATAAATAAAATAATCATATAATACCCAAAAATAATTATATATGTAAACAAAATAATCACATAATATTAAAAAATAATTATACATATTAATAGAATAATTATATAATACTAAAAAATATTTTACACAGTATAAAAAGTATCAAATCAAAATTTCTCTATATTTAAAACAGAACTTTTTTGTTTTTTTGTAACTCAGGAACCAAAGCCCAATTTTGGATTAGTTTCTGATTCTGCTGCTTCCAAGACAAATAAATGAAAAGCTCATCCTAAGCATTCAATTTTCTACTTGGAAGTGGCACATTCTACTTTCTAAAAGATTGCAAGTGTGGAAATTTATTATCAATTCTGAATGGGTTTCCTACTGTCTTAAAAGGAGCCATTTGACAGAGACCAAACATAATCATAATCATACGAAGGAACACTTGCTGCGTATTAAGAACAATCCATAAATTATTTTCCTATAATGTTTGGATCAAAGGAAAAAGATGAGGCAGTAACAAGAGTTGCCTCCCAAAAAGCAAGATACAACATGATTTTTTCAAACTACAAAAACTTCAGAAATGTGATCCCATGTCTGCAGATTATAGTTCCCAAAACAGGGAGACAACATACAAAGATGTTTGTCGTTTCAACAACCACCAACCCCGGGTTCTGAAGTTGCAAGTGAGGGACAATGAGCCATCTTTCCCCAGTTCACAATAGTCTTTCACTTAGCAAGCATGCGTCAGAGACATTCAAAAAATAGCTGCTTCAAATTGGAAATCAAATGCACCTTTGCGAAATCATCTACCTGTTTCATTCTGCAATCAGACTTCAAGGTTTCTCAGCCAGATTGTTCAGCTGTTTCATACCATCAAGAAAGCTGTGGAAGGGACAATTCACAAGGACCAAAGAGACCACCATTGCAGCTATTTTTTCTGCAAAAGAAACCAAACACAAATTTCCAAACTATTTTCCAGCAAAGCAAAGCCAATGTACCTACTTAGACTTCATGATCTTGAAACAAACACACACAAAAGAACCAAACCGATGCTGGTAATTCTCAGTGTAGATAAGGTTTTGCATGCTGAAAGTAATCTTATGTTCACGGGCCAGTTTAACAGATATGCAAGAATCCTTCATAACAAGATATATTAGATCAATACTGAATTAATCGCAACTACTGTTTCATATGAAGCTTTTCTGCATATCAAAATAGCACACAAACACATGACACGCCCAAATGTAAACTATATAGATATAAAATATCAACATCTGGATTAGGTGGAAAGAAGAACAACACCATGGAAACATTAAATTTCATAAGCCTGATAGAAATAGCACATTGCTAACAATATATATCCACTTAAAAATGTCAATAAATATTAAAAGAAAAAAGTGTGAACAAGCGGTTGCCTCAAAACCGATTGAAGAATTCAAAAGGCTTGAATAGTAAAATCAGATCCTTATCTTCATTGGAAGTGAAAAATGTCCAAAGTCCACCTAGTAGAATTCATCACTATATCATCACATCTCTTACGGACCAAGGTTTGCAGTAAATGGGTTTAATTTGGAAAGACTCACACATAAGTAACCTACTACAGTAATCGGTAACAACTGGTAATTTCTGTACTCTTGGATTTTTTTTCCTTTCTTATCGATGCAAAATGGATCGTAAACTTTCATATATAGTACTTATATCTGGTACTTCAGAACTCAGTACATAAGAACCCCACATCTTAAGATTCACTGAAGCAATATCTTACATACTTCTCCATGGAAAGTAGACACAGGGATGAAACAGACACCAACACTTTCCAAACATAGACCAAACCAATGTCATCTTAAAGACATGACTAAAATCCCTAGAAAAAACACATTTGCGAATGACTATGAAGCATAGACACATACATGCAACACGCACTGACACTAGGACACAGCAAAATCAAAATAAAATGTTCAGTGTCCAGTGTCAACCCAAGTGTCCCATTCATGACAGACACGGACACCACCCCTTTCTTGAGCGTTCATGCTTCATAGGTGGATGACAATGCACACGTCCAGCAAAGTGGAAAGGAAGGACAATTAACAAAAAGGACCATTACAGGAAGGCCATTTTGGAAAAGCAAGTTAAGCAGAACCTAGCCTAAGGTCAACAATTCACATATAAACTGAAAATATTAGACCAAAACAAAAACCATAATGGACTTACGTGGTCAATACCAATTAGATAGCATTTTGACTTAGCTGAGCCACGTAGATAAAACATATAAAAACGATTTTTTTAATTAAACCATGAATGTCATGAAACTACATGAGTAGTTAAAGGTGCCAAAATTTTAACTGGTATTTCCACAGCCGATCATTCCTTTTCAAGCTACGTTAACTGTCTTTAAGCCAAGAAGGAACAGGGTTACAAGGATGATAATAAAGGGATAGTAAGATACATGTAGGCAGTAAATATTTATCAGGAGAATGGCAGATTCTTTCATTTTTTTTTAGAACATTTAAACTCAATAATCAAGGATAAGCAAATGATTAGTTATAAAATCATTCCTCTTTTTGGCTGTAAAACTTCTTACAAAACAAGGAAAGCAAAACTACAAGAAACACCTAATATGCATAAGAGGAATGTTTTACGAACTAGACACTGCACCAACATGTAATATCTATATATATCAGGACTATCATGCATGCAGAAGGAAGTTCAGGGAAAAGTGCATTTACCAGTCCAAAATGCAAGTAGAAACAAATTGTAAAACATGGATTACCTTTCTTTAGAAGCTAAATTCAGTAAGCAAAGAAAAAAAAAAATAGTTTAAAAATAGTAAACTTCCAAAATTGTAGAAGATGATTCACTAAAAAGGTAATGTATTTACAAGAATGAAAACAATAAATGAATAAACAAAGAAGCTAATACACAAAGTAACAAGCTTTAATGGACAAAAAGATATTAACTTTAAACCAAGCTCTCTCATGGTTTATAAGTAAGAGCCTGTGACTAAATTAAACTTCAATCAGTAACATATCCTTCCTCAATAGTACAGTCTACATTGGCGAAAATAGTTCTCCTTAAAAGAGTTTGAAAACCAGGCAAGGACATATTACCGCAAGTTATTATAAGATTAACAGGAAGAAGAATGCACAGCTGCTCAACAACATTTAGTGCCACAAGTACAAGCATACAAGTAACAACATCTACAACCAACATACAAGGCCTACAAGACTAGTGACCCTTAACCTTGTCATCTCCAACAACATTGAGAATGGGCAAACTACTCAGGAACTCATCAAGACCCTCAAAAAACCCAATCCCTTCAATGTTATCAGCTTCATTTCCAGTCCCATGCCCTTCCCGCCCTTCACGTTCACGCCCTTCCCGTTCACGAATTCCCTGATTGGGCTCCTCCACCTCATTACTAAACTCCACATTCAAATCCAATTTCCCTAAGTCAGCTGCACCCCTCCTCCTGGAACTACCCAACACAGCTTTCTTACTAGACTCTGCTCTTGCAGCATTTGGCACTGCAGACCCACCATTATTCAGCTTGCTATGCCCTGCACCACTGTTATTCCCCTTCTTATTCTTCCCTCTTTCGGTTGATGGCTTCTTCGTACTACTGCCAACATGATATGTCGACTGCCTTGGCTTCTTCTTTTTCCTATTATTACCGTTCCTCCAATCAACATCATCATCGTCACTCGAATCAGAAAGTTCAACAAATTCTGCAGCAGCTTCATCATCATAATAAGTCCAAGAATTCTTCGGCTTTGGCTTGGGCCCCATTTGCAAAGGGCAAGCAAACATAGATGAAAATGGATTCCACTTCGAAGAAGAAGAAGACCCACCACTTGTCCCTTTGAAATTGGCTGAACAACCCAATGGGAAAAACCCCCAACAGCAAAAATAAGTATCTTTCCCGGTCACAGCCGGTGTGGGTACCATAGCAGCATGGAACGCCCTTTTACAGCTCGGGCACCTTAGCGTACACTCCTGGTAAATTTTCGGGTACTCGTACAGAACAAAACAGTAAGGGCACGCCGTCCAGAAACTTCCTATCTCATTCTCACTCGCCCTGCTCGACTCGGGCGAGCGGGTTGACTCGGGCTGCTGAGTCGGCTCGGTCACATTGTTGAGATTGGGTCTTTCTTCCTCAACAATTACCCTCCCGTCCTTGGACCTCGGGCTTTTCCGAACCGGATTCTGCGATTGCCTTTGCGGCGGGGTCGGAGTCGGAGCCGGGGATGGAAACAGATTCGGAGTCGGGTTCGGATTCGAACCCTGAGCCAGCGGTGGAGGGGGTTCAGCAGCTATCCTGAGCTCGTTGTCGTAGAGGGCCTTCTTGGTGGGGTTGGATAAGACGGACCAGGCATCATGGACGAGGCTGAAAGCGTGGCCGGCGAAGGCGAAGCGGTTGCGGTGAGGGTCGAGGATGAGGGCGAGGCGGCGGTACTGGGTGGCGATGAACTCGATGTTCTGGGTGTAACGGAGGATTTGGAGGATAGCGTACCAGTCATGCTGGTTGTTGATCCGGTTCTCGCCGGCTAGGAGGATGTCGATGACGGTGAGGAGGTGCTCGGTGGCCTCGAATCTCGGGTCGGATTCACGGGCCCGCATCGCGAAGGAGCGTGCCCCCTGGAGATCACGTGCGCTAAGCACCTTGTTGGCGGTGTAGAGCCACCGCTCTGCTTCGGCTCTGTTGCCGCCAATATCCATTTTTTTCTTACTCTTTTGCTGCTGCTTCTAATTTCTTCTGTGTCAGTGTGGAGTTACAGAAATGGGGGGAGCTGAAAAGGAGGGTGAGGTTTTTGATGTGCATGGACGGAAAAGGACAGGGAATTTACATGGGATTGAAATCGGATGAGGTGGGGTACGAGGGCATTTTGGTCCTATCGGGGATGTGATAGGGGTAATCTAAAACGGATATCACATGGTGGATTTGCTGACAGAGAGAGAGAGAGAAGAAGAAGAAGAAGAAGAAGAAGGAGAGGAGGGCAAGCGTGGGTTTTCCCCTCTAAAAGACACAAGTGAGAAAAGCGAAGAAAGGTTAGGCACAGGCACTGTTCCGACTTACGAGAGGGTAAAAAGCATTTGACTTGGGAACTTCGAGTTGAGCTTCTAATCAACTGGAGTGGACTAGTGCCACTCTGGTACTGACACTGTACATTTTTTTTTTTTTTACAAATTTCTGAAAAAAATCAAATTCGACGAAAAAAAATCATCATAAAATTTTAAAACCCTCTTTTTTGGAAACTTGTTCTAATTATATGAGAAATGTTTAGTCATTGAGTGATATGAAAATGGAATTATGTTCAAAAAGCAAATTTAATTTTAAATTTATGTCACCTAAATTAGTAATAGTTAAGAGTGATAAGATATATTACCCAAAAAAAAAGAAAAAAAAAGTGATGACATATACGTGGGGACCATTTATAGTACATGGAATCTAAGAGTCCCATTATAACTTACATTTTTAAAAAAGTTACTATGTGTGCGTGTGTGTTTTTTTTTTTTTTTTTTACTTTAGTTATTATTTTGAGTATAAATACAAAATTTATAAGTTTTAAAAAAAAATTTAACATTCACATAAAAAAAAAAAACTTTAGTATTACTGACCAACGAACCATTTAGTTCATTATGTATTGTCTAATAATGGAGTTTAGATAATTTGTTATGTGCCTAAAATGACTTATATTTAGTTTGTATTTGTTTTGGCTTGAGAATATAGATAAAAATTTCATGCAATACGTCATTACTTTGTTTGGCCTAAATAATAATTTTCATAGAAAATTTATACAATTTTTCAAAAACACCATGATTTATTTTTAAAATATAAGAAAATAAAATATAAACAATGCTTTTTTTAATAATTTTTTATCTCAAACTAGAGAGACAACGGTGAGAGAAATTTTTTAATAATTTTTTAACATTTGTTTTGCTTTTTTTTTTTTTAACAGTTGCTTAGTCGTCTCTCATTTTGCATCAGCTCATCTTAGAGCATAGACTTAAAGATTTTGGGCTGGGCTCCCAGCCCATAGAGTTTTAATTTTTGCTATTTTCTCAGCCCATAGAGTTACTCAGTCATCAATCAAATCAATAGACACTATATTTTCTATCCCAAACCCACATCTCATTTTCAAGCAAAAAAAGAAAAAAATTAATAAAGAAAGTCCATAACTCACTCACACCTCTTTTCACATATCATTTTTTTAATTTTAAATATTAAAATTTAGAATTTAAAGTTTAGATTTGAAGTTTAGGGTTTATAATATAATTGCAAATTTGGAATTTTTTTTATGAAAACAAAATTAAAAAATACAATAAATTTCAAGAACTTAAATGATATTTTAATATCCCATGTCAAGTGGCAGGACACATTAGCATTTTATGTTGTTAGTGGGACTCACATGCGGTATGCCATGTCAACATATTTGTCACATGTGCTAACTTATGTATTTTTACACCACATTAATGGATTTAATAATATATAACATATTTTATGTTGGTTTTGTCTGTTAAATGGATACATATTACTTATAATTACTAGGTGTAGGTTAGTTGAAAAAATAAGCTTTATGTGAGAGCAAATTTTAAAATAATATTAAGAGTTTGAACCTGATTAAAAGTATTATTAATTAAAAAATATTAAAATTTAAGAAAAAATTAATTTCACATTAAAAATATAAAGACTGCCTCATAAAAAGAAAAAAAAAAAAGATAACAGAACTCATTACTAATTAAAAAAACATGTAAAGTTTAAAGATAAAAAAATATATTTAAACTAAAAAATAATAATATAATATTAATAAATATTTTATAAAAAGAATATTTCTTTACCATTTGTGTTTTTTTTTTTTTTTTTTAACCTTAATTTTTTTACTAAAAATATGAAAAAACAGATGTAGGAGAGTACGAGGGTACAAGGATGTCATAATATGGAAGCAGTAGAGAGCAGAGAGGCATGATGTTATATGTACGGAAAGCAAACGTGACCACAAAATTAGGAGCTAAAAGAGTTAAGACAGTGCACGGCCAGATCACGGTCCACCCAAATAATAATTAGAAATAAATAAATAAAGCCAGTCACACTTACATCCCATCCCATCCCATCCCATCCCCTCTCTCTCTAGATTCCATTGGTCGATGATTGTGTGGAGTGGAGTGCCAACACACCTACCTCCAAAAGGAAAGAAGGCAAGACAATTGCAGAAAAAGGAAACCTACAATTAACAGAGTTTTATCCCAAAACATTGGATATCGATTGGTAAGCTTCATCATTCTTCTGTAAGCTTCCATTTTTGGTTCTCTGCTTTCTAACAAACCCTCTTTTTCCTCTTTGCTGAATCAGAATAAAACCTTGGTTTTTTTTTTCTTTTTTACTTTTTATGAAAGATTCATTTTTCTCTTTCTCTGACAAATCACTTTCTCTCTTCCCCTTCTTTCTTCACCACAAAATTCCTGATCCCGCAAGGATTTTCTGTAGAACAGTGGTTGGTGTTGTGTATTGTAGTGGGATTTGTCTTCAGCTTGTTCTAAATACCGGGAGATCTGCATTCTTCAAGTTTTTTTTGTTTGTTTGACTTTTGTTAATTTTTTAGATGACCCAGAAATCTTTCTCTTCCCACAGACAAATTTTCTGTGGTATGGATTCATTTTATCTGATGATAAATTTTTGTCATTCAACATACGGGTTCTTTTTGTTTCAGAAACCCATGAAATTGATTTTACTCTCTAGTTATATATAATAAATATATATACCTGCATTTAGTTCTCTCTGGTGTAAAGTGAGTTCATTTTTGCAGAATACTAGCTTTAGTTTTAGTCTTATAATTATTTGGGTTGGTTTTTGTTAAGGGAAATGACGAGACAGAAGATACCAATCAAGAAGATTGACAACATAACAGCGAGGCAGGTCACTTTCTCTAAGAGAAGGAGAGGGCTTTTCAAGAAGGCTCAAGAGCTTTCAACCCTTTGTGATGCTGAAATTGCTCTTGTAGTCTTTTCTGCTACTGGCAAGCTCTCTGAATATGCTAGCTCAAGGTCTATCTCTTGTTTTATGTCTTTTTTTTTTTCTCTGTCTCCCATTGTTTTCTCTTATCTTTTATATATATATATATATATAAGTCTGTTCTACTTTAATTTTATTACTTTGGCCTATGCCTTGCTCATGTTTTCATGTATTCTGCTATTAAATGATTATGCTTCTTAATTTTTCATTGGATGGAGAGTGTGTGTGTGGGTATTTTCATGTAATATGATCTTTAGGCCATTTTGTCGAATAAAACGTAACTTTTGAGTAGGATCGTACTAGGGAATCTCAATATTTCTGTAGAACACACTTTTCAATCTCTATGGATGTGCCTACTGCTCTTCTTTGTGAATAAATAAATAAATAATAGTAAAGAAATAACAAAAAAAGTTATTATAGCTTGCTGAGACCTGCAACTTAAATATGTAGCTACATCAAGGCTTGTTTATAAATAATAATAATAACTTTTTTAATAAAAAGAAAAGCTTGAACATAGCTTGCCGAGATCTGCAAAATATGTAGCTACATCAAGGCTTGTTTTCACTTTGCACTACAAACTTAGGGTTACTTATTCAATGATAAATGTTTTTTCTTGGTAAATTAACTTCAATGTGAACTATTAATATTTACACTAGTTCATATTAGTCTTCGGTAATTTGGAAAACTATTTTTGGTAACAATAGTTTATTTTAGTTGAGTTGACACAAATAGAGTAAAATGGACCTAGTTAATTTAGATTTTGCCAACTATATTATCACTTGTGAGTATAACTAGTAAGCACATACCCTTATTCAATACCACAAGTAATATAGAGACTACAAGCTAGCATAATTGACAATTGAGATCATTTGTACCATCTACTCAACTAAACATGTGGACTTTAATAAAAATAAACGACATAGATTATTATTTATATTGTCAATTCAACTTATAACATCCATCCATTTGTGGCATTGAATAAATTTGACATAACTTAATTGAGAAACTTTAGTTGCACCCTTTTTATTCCACAGCCAAGGTCCTTGTAAACAATATTCAAGTAGTAGCAGAACTCAATTTAGTTTAATGGTTATTGCTTATATCCCACATCCACTTCTTTTGATTCTTGCTTAAAATCGTATATAGAGTTTGGCTATGTTTCAATTTGGTCCCATTCACAATAAGTTTTGAACACTTTCATGACCATATATAGAATTCTTGCAAGAAGCTTAAGCAGCTAGGCTTGCCCAATAGTATTTAAATGAGCTCAGAGAGTTTTAATTAGCTCAACCTGTGTTCTCCCACTCTGATTCAATTAATATGTATATATATGTGTCTTGTGTGTGTGTGTGTGTATATATATATATATATGTATGCAGTTTTATTTATGTATCTAATACAAAATTTCTTATATAAAAGAGTGCATTTAAAACTAAATATATGGTAGTATGTAACTATATAATTGGTGAACAAATTTCTTAAGGATATTATAAAGGTTCTTAATTTCTTGAACTTGCATTCATAAATTTAAAGGAAAAAATGGGAATAAAAGAAGTTGAACCACAATGTTTTGCTGTCTTAAGTTTGCAGCAGGTGGTTGAAAAGTATAATCTGCATTCAGAAACTAAAAGATTAAACCGTCCGTTCATTGAGCTGCAGGTAAGATCTTCTTCCGTTTCTATTCATGATGAATTAATAACAAAGCAAATACGCCAGCCAATAAATGAATCTGGGCAAAGGAACTCTGTTTGTGAGTGAGATTTTCCAGTGTAGAAGCAAGTTAATGATAATATGACTCTCCCCTCCCTTCTGTTTTACTTTTTTCCTTCAATTTTTTTCTTTTTGACGGTTTAACCTAATTATATGCCTGTGGAGTTTTGTCCTGACTGGCCTGTTATTTAATTATTCTTCAATTGTTTATGTTTCCCTCATCAACCTTCTTAATTATCACATATATTGATATTTTTTTTTGAACAATTATATTGATTAAAATGTAATCTATAAAGAAGTAGCATTATACAATATTATGAGATGAATAATAATGAAAATAAACGTTTCTGCAGAATCCACTATTTTTAATAATTTTCTAATTTTGAAATGCAAGAAATGTCTACTGTTGTAAAGAAAATTTCTTTCAGCTAATTGCTTCAAGTGGTAACATAATCTAACTGACATTTTGCAAAGAGAATTAATCATCTGTCACATTGCTGAACTGGATAATGGATAATCATAAAGTGCAATTTTTGGAATATTTATACAGACTGAGAATGACAACTACTACATGCTGCGCAAGAAAGTAGCAAATATGACTGAGGAACTCAGGTAAGCACATCTGAACAGAACTTTGTCCTTGCCATTTTGCATTACTGAGACATGGCTGTATGTCTATGCACCTCTAATAGGCTGTTGAAGGGGGAAGGGCTGCAAGAAACGACGATGGAAGAATTGCAGAAATTAGAGGAATTACTTGAAAAAAGCTTGACTCGTGTTTCAAAAGAAAAGGTTTGTACCCTTTGAGTATAGTTCCTCTTGGAATCATAATCTATGGTTTATTGGACTCATCTTGCATCTATCTACTGTTGTTAGTGTGCATGCTCTTAGAAGATGGTATTTTGTTGTTTCAGGACGAAAGAACTGCAAAAGAGATCAGTGACCTCAAGAGGAAGGTAAGATATGCTAAACTTATATTGCCTAACTAATTAAGTCTCAAATATTCGCTGTTATCAACTGCAGCAGCACATTTGGTTCAGCACAAAACTTTAGGATAGACTAGATCTCATATTAGCTAAACTTTGTCTTTTTTTTTTTTGGTAGTTTGGTTACGACTTCAGGTTCGAACACAAAACTCGCAAACCTTAAAGATGACCATAGGACTAAACTTTAGCTTTTATTGTTTGGTGAAGTGTGGGAGCTAGAGTATTTGAATCATTTTGCGATATTTGAAAACTTTTAGTAAGATTCTCATCAACAAAACGCCAAATTGAGTATAGGTATACATGTAACCTATACTCAATTTATAGGTAAGGTCAAAGGAGTGAGGTTAGGATAGAGTTTTAGGTTTGATTCTCATGTAAAACAAAGAAGTCGCTTTTAACTTGTTATAATATGTAGACATGAAAGAGTTACAGGATATGCCTATTGATATATAGATTAGACAGAATTATATGATGTACAATATATATGTTAGCGGGGGAGACATCACTTGCACTCACATCCCTCTATTTACAAGTGACTACTGCACTCGGGGAAAATTTTCAATCTAAATCCCAAATGGCACAAGACTTGAAGACTTCAGATTTTTTATTTTTCTGTTCATCTTCTTGTCTCTTGATCTTTAAAATCTTGCATCTTTCGTTAGTAATAGATCTTCAACTCTTGATAACAGCTCTTAGTTATCGATCTTCTTCCATGAGCATGCATCTGCCCTTGGATTGAACATGTTGTCTACCACTTTGTTAGAGACTTGACTTGTGTCTCTTCATCTTTTTTGTTCTTGGTTGCTGCCTGTTGCTTCAAATCTTCATGTTCTCTTCAATTTTCTCCATATCTCTTATGGATGGCCCTTCTTTATCCAAATACATCAACCTGATGTGCTTCAGCATTGGTCTTCTCTCTTAATGATAACCCCCAGTCTTTGATCTTCAACTCTTGATGACAGCTCTTTGTCATTCAGACTCCTCCCATAGAAATTGCTCCTAGGATTGAACCAGCTCTGATACCACTTTGATAGAGCGGAAGACACTCAATTACACTCACATCCGTCTTTTTATAAGTGACTATTGCACTTGGGAGTGAATCTCAACCCCAACTTTAAATAATATAAGACTCAATACTCCTTTTTATAGTAACATTTTAAAACTTCTAGACTCACTAATATTAACTCTAGACACATAAAACAAGATACGTATGACTTATTACTCTTCTATTCAAATAACTTGGACACTTAGGGAACCTAAAAGTCTATTACATCAACAACTAGTATATTTCGTATTATTATTTCTAACACAATATGGGGTGAATTAGAAAGAGGTAAAACTTAGAGGATATTGGTGGCATTTACATGTATTTGTAAGAGAATTTTACTTCGGTATGTGTGTTTTGTCAAAGGTACACAAACCTCCCCTATATTTTTAAAAGCTAGAAAAATTTACCTACCTTGATATTTGAGAATGTGCGACAATTAACTCTAGTTAGCCCCTAATACGTTATGGAAGGTTTTACTGTCTAGCTCACTGTTCTTATAATTACTAATTTAATTGTACATGCAGGGACTCCAGCTGATGCAAGAGAATCGCCGATTGAAACAGGTAATGGGTTCTCAAGTTCTAGCTTATTAATTTACTGTCTTTGTTCTTTCGATGGTATAAAGAGTCTCATTCAGCATATGGAATGCACGCCTTTTTAGGTACAGAGCCTTGCACATGAGCAAGGGCAGTCATCTGAGTCAACCATTATATGCAGCTCATCTCATCCTCCTCAAGACTCTGATAGCTCTTACACCTCTCTCAACCTGGGGTGAGTTTAATTATAACCTTCATGAAATTTCTGATGAATCTGCAAATTGAAGACTTTATTCACTTCATGCTATAGTTGCATAGCTTTAACTAGCACTGATATAATATGGATGCCTAGGTTATAGAAGATTTTACATACATATAACATAGATGGATAGTAAATATTCAAACAGGTCCTTTTAAAGTGGATATTCCCAAATAATTAAGTATTTCAGATTTAAGTTAAATTTTGTTGGAGTAGGGTGAGATGAGTTTTATAAGCCTTATTATAACCCAAATTTTGATGGACCCACAAAAAAAGAAGGGAAAGATAACTTAAAAGAACTATATGGAACAAATATAAGGGTTTATATTAATTTATGTATTTAGAATTGGGCAAATTGATTAACAAAATACACTTTGACAAACTATTTATCAAAATTATGCACTTTTAATTATTTTATTCAGGTGACACAGACAAGACGCGTCACGCTACCTTTTAAATAGCGTGACCTCTTCCTCTGCATGCCTATCAATAATTTAATCAAAATTGCACCAAATTATTAAATAGTTTCTAAACTTATCTCATTTGCGTAAATACTTTGTAAAATTGTATTGTTTTTGTCATTTTGCCTTGGAATTGTTTATATATTACTAAGGTGGTGTCAATTAAGTACCATTACACATGATTCAAACTCTTCTAATCACTACAAATATAACTTTCTTCCAAATTATTTTTTTCTGACAAAAGATTTGAACAGTTGATTATGCACCCGTAGCCAATTAATGTGAGACTCGAGTTATCAAAAACGGAAAATTTTAATTCTTAATATTAAAATCTATGTTACATTTTCAACAGACAGTATCAGTCATGTTCAGATTTATGAAGGGAGCTAGATACATTGTACTATTCAATTGAGATTCTGTTTCTGTGTCTTGCAGGTTGTCTTTGTTTAAGTAGAAAAAAATCGTTTATATTGAGGAAAATGAGTAGTAGAGAGATTCTCTTATTATAATTCATTTCGAAACGACTTGCTTGTCTAAGTGAATATGAGTGATGAAATCAAGCTCACAGATAATTTTTAGTTCAATTCTTTTTCTACCATTTTTCTTTCTGCAATTTGATTTATATGGAGTATTACAAATTTTTTTTCCTTAGGTTAATCGGAGATCACATAATGGGTAAATAAGCAATTATTTTATGCATGCATGAATGGCATGAGCGTTCCAATATGTAAGTTTGCAGATATAGAATTTTGATAACTAGCAACAGCAAGAGACCTTTATTAGAGGATACTTTCTTTAGAATTGAATAATGTTATAATTTAAATTTGGTAAACTTTTATTCATGAAAAATATTGAGAAAAATATATTTTGATTCTAAAAATTTGAGAAAAGATTATTTGGTTGTTTGAGGACTTCTAATTTGATTCTACCTTGTTTAGAATTAAACAATAATTTGTTCTCAAAAAATATCTGAGTTTTCAATTGTGTCCAAAAACTAATTTTTTTATGAAATCACTTGCTACATGGCATGATGCGGCAAGTCAAATGCCACATTACATGACATGGCACGGCATTTCACTTGCCAAGGGATTTCATTTGTCAAAATTTTGGACTCAATTGAAATCTAATTGTTAAAAAAAAAAATTCGATGATGACATTGAACTCCAATTATTTTTCAGGACCAAAACATTAATTTAGCCTTTTTTTTTTTTATTATATAGTCTCTACGCTATACTTGTTTTTGGGACGTGTGACAATTTTGGTTCTTTGTTTTGAACATTTATCCTTGTTTTGTACCAAAACAAAATCTATAACAATTGTAGCCTGGATTACTTCATGATTATTAATTATCTGGTAAAAATTAATTCAAATTTTTGTGAAATAAAATAAAAATGGACAATATTGAGAGTGTAGGTATGTATTTAGAGGGGGGTAAATAGGAGATTAAAACAATAATTATGTAAAATTATAGATTAAAATTACTTTTTGGAATAATCAGTTTATGCTCAGAACTTAGGCAAATTGACCTGAATAATGTTGTTTTGTAAACTAATTACGTAAACGAGGTATTTTTTAAACTATTTATCTTATAATGATAGTTTTGATTAATTTATTATTTGTCATACGTAACAAAGTGAGTCACGGTTTACAAGGTTTGTAAAGCGTATTTTCAATGAACATGTTTTATTCTGTAAAGCTTCTCAAAGCTTCTTATGACACTAGTTTTATAAAGAGCTTAATCAGATAAATTTCTCTAGTTTTTTAAGAGCTCACTATAAACTTTCTTATTTTGTCAAACAAAAATAAAAGTTACTATCTAGATTTTCCAATTAAATCTACTACAAAAATTCCTTTAGGATATGGTACCTACAATTTTACGACTCTCACAAAATTTTCTCACAATAAATACAGAGTTGGTAGAAAAGACTAAGAACCAGTTTCTGACACAAAGCTTTCTCTTCACAGTGATTCAATGGATTATCTTCTATGTTTTAACAAGCCTTAGGTCTTCGAATTTATAGCAAAAGGTTAAAGATGACCGTTGCTAATGAGTTAGGCTTCTGCTCGCTTGATTTAAGGCCTTAATGTCTAGATTTGAGATTATATCTCTAATTAATAAATAATTTCATATTTTCAAATAACTTCCTTATATAGCACTTGTTTTTTTTATTGTTGTTGAATTTTCTCTAATTCAAATTCATCTAATGGGCTTCTTTCCAATGTCTCTAAATTCTATTAATTGGTCTAGATGGATATGGCTTCAGCCTTGGTTGGTCCATGAATTTTGAGGCTTTCATATCAGCAAGAAGATTCAGTTCTTGAATTCGAGCTGGTTATTTAAACCAAGAAACTGGTCGTGCTTCAGACCTATGATTATCACTTACATGTTCACTAGAATAAACACTTGTCACNAAGATTCAGTTCTTGAACTTCGAGCTGGTTATTTAAACCAAGAAATTGGTCGTGCTTCAGACCTATGATTATCACTTAACATGTTCACTAGAATAAACACTTGTCACAAACACATTAAGGTTAATGATAAGCAAAACTATTTATTATTATCAAAATTAGGGTTAGAGAATTGTGGGGCCAACAAATATAAGATTGAATTATTTAAAATTAGTAAAAGATTAGTTAAAATAATTTCATACATTTTTAAAAAATTAAAACGTTACAAAATTTCAATAATTACAACATCTTTGGATAATTGTCCAAAGTATCCAAATAGTAATGTAAGAAGGACTCAAAAAATTTACATAATAGTCAGCTTGTCGCAATGGATTAAAAAAAGCAATTTTAATGTCACTCTTTCAACATTTTTATATAATTACATTACTTTCTAAATTTATAGTGCATCACCAATCTCAAATATAAAGAAATATGTGATAAAATGATTCAAAAATACAGTTTTGTAAAGTATTTACATAAATGGAATAGTTTAGAAACTATTTATTGATTTGGGACAGTTTTGATTAAATTATTGATAAGTATATGGAGGAAGAGATCACGCTACTTTATAAGGAGCGTGACTCCAAGGGTCACACTGCTTTGAAGTAGCATGACTCTACTTCAACGTAATGTGATTCTACTTAAAATAGCGTGACCATTAGAGTCATATTACTTATAAATGTGCATGACTCATTTTGTCCGCATTTTATAAATAAAATAATTAAAAATGTATCATTTTAGTAAATAATTTATATAGTATTCTATTTTAATAAATAATTCGCCAAACTGCATGTTATTAATTAATTTGTTAAGATGTAAAGAAATCTAGAGTAAAAAATTAACTATATCGACCAATTTACTAAAATAATGCAAGTAAAATAAATAAATACAAAAATTGGTTATTTTAAAAATAATTTATCAAAATTTGTCACTTTTGAATATTTAATTCAGGGTTACCTGACAAAAGAGAACACGCTATTTTGCGTTATAGCGTTTTTTGAAATATAACATTTTTTCAAGAAAAATGCTGAATTATTATAGCGTTTTATAAAGACAAATACTATAATTACTAAAGCGTTTAATTGAAGAAAACGTTGAAACAAAATAAGCTCAGTCAAATGCATAAAGAAAAATGAAAACTTTGAAATGAATTTTAACTTTTCACAGTAAAAAACGCTAAAACAATTTAGTATTTTTTCAAGTAAAACGCTTTTTTTCATTTTAACATTTTTTACTGGAAAGATGTAATGTNGATGTAATGTAATGAATTGCTATTAATACGTTATTTTGTTGTAGTTTTTTTTTAAGTAAACACTGAAATGTAAAATAATTTGGACTCTTTTGGCCAATAATCATAAATAAAATATTTAAAAATAACCTATTTTAATAAATTATTTTAATATTAACTTTTTTTCTGTATTTATTTATTTATTGTTCTTACGTTATTTTAATAAATTTACTATATAAAAGATAAGAAATGGAATAGATCTCGACTAGTCCGAGGGTACAAAATGTCAGAATCAGAGATGTATATAGGGCATGCCTACCTGTACGGANTGCCTACCTATACGGAAAAAGCAAACAAAACCATAATTTATTAATTAAGATTACATTACTTTTTAAATTTATAATGCATCACCAATCTCGAATAAAAAAAAGATATGCATCTCGAGAAAAGAAAAATGTAAAGAAATCTGCAATAAAAAATTAACCATATAAAAGATATATTAAATGGAATAGACTTGACTAGTACGAGGGTACAAAATGTCAGAATCATAGAAGCAAATAGGGCATGCCAACCTGTACCGAAAAGCAAACATAACCATAAATTATTAATTAAGACAACATCACTGACCAATCGTTTACATCTCGTGTTCCACCTAACATGTTTGGATAGCATTTAAAATTATGTTTAACTGTTTAAGTGTAGTCTTAGTCCTTCTAATTTAATGATTTTTGTAAGTCAGTTCTCCTAATTAAGTGTAGTCTTAGTCCAAGTTTTATAACAAAACAAACGAAAAAAAAAAAAAACACTTTTTTAAAAGCAAAAGCAAAAATCTGTAAGAAACAATTCTCACTACTCAATTAGAAGAGAAAAGAGACCGTTTTATATTAGCATAGAGTTAAATTGGGGAACTATATATATTCAATTTGGTAACAATTAAATGGAAAGGGGATCAAGTTTATAGTTCTTCCAGGTTTCTCTCTCTGGAAACTCAAAGGATGCTTCAAGCTTTCAGTTGAGGGGCAAATCTTCAATTTTAGTGGAAAAGATGATAACTAGTCATGTGCCCAGCGTGTGACAAACTTAAACTATGTTTAAAGACAAAATTGCCTATGTGGCAAATCATTTAGTATATTAGGAGTACAAATAATTTTTTTAGTGCCATGTTAGCTTCCTCAGTTAGTATATAAAGGGAAGATTGACGATTGGACTAAAGTTGCAAAATTTGGATAAACACAAGACTAAATCGTAGAGTTTTAAAATGTGATTTGTAGGAATGTTTAAATAGAAGGACCAAAATTACAATTAAACCTTAAAACTAATTCAGCTCCTAAGGATAAGCTTTGAAATTCAAGATGTACTTTATATTAGTTTATTATTCTTAGGTTCTAAAATTTAAAAATATTTTTTTTTTAATGGTGCCAAAGGCACTTATTAATATGGTGTCTTTCACGGTATGAAATGATAAAATATTTATTGATATTATGGGTTCTAAGGTCAAAAATAGCCTATAGTCAAGTGGTACTGACATTGTTATCAAAATTTATATATTTTATGTTTGAATCTAAAATTATAGCCAAAGTAACAAAAAAAAAACATTGATATTATGTGGTCATTCTATTTATATATGTAGTTATTTTGTTTATTTTTGAACTTATAACTATATACGTGAATAAAATAATCACATAGCACCGAAAAGTATTTTGATCATTTTATTTGATCTAGCAAGCACTTATTCAAAAAACTGTTGCCTTTAATACTTTTTTGTCTTTTTTACAGGTGCAAAGAACTTGGTTGGAATTAACACTTTACTTTACATAATAAAGTATGTGAGAATAATTATTAGAAAAAAATTAATAGTTTAAGTTTTGATAAATATAATTATCTTGATAATGATTTATAAACTTTTGAAAATAAACTCCTTCAACTCTCATTAATAGTTATTTGGGTGTATCTTACTTTCTTAAGTGTTAAAGAATTAATTCTCTCAAAAGCTTAAGCTATTAGTGAGAGTTTAAAAATAATTACATATCTAAAATGCTCCTACACTAGAAAGTCATATCGATCTCCTGACCAGTTAGTCAAAAAATACTCTAATTCTATGTTAAGCACCAATTTAATCTCAAAACTTAAGTTAATAGGTAAATATTTAAGAATGATTTTATATCTAATATAAAATGCATCATGCGCTTTAAAAAAATCTCAATCTAAAAAGTAGAGTAGTTCAGGTAATATCAAATATTATCTTATGTGCAAAGTATGAAAGTTATATATGGACAATTAATGTGTAAATAACATAACTCAAAAAATAATATTATTTGTACAAAAACACACCTCTTCTACATTCATACAGTAAATTTGACTTATGTAATGCTCAAATGTTTCAGATATATACACCTAATTGTCCAAATAATGGAAAATGTCGACAAGCATCCAACCTTTTCGGTTGTCGACAAAAGGAAACCACAATGTTTACTGAGCTGAGTCACACCCTATCGTCACTCTCATGATTCCAATGGGTGATTTTGTGTGCAGTGCCGACATTAAAGCCTACAATAGGAAAGAAGACTAGCAGAGGTAAGAGGATAAAAAAGGAAAGTGAAAGTAAATTTACTGAATTCTGCCCATTCTCTCATCTTCCACATACCGACTTGTGTGTCAGGTTCCATTTTTGTTCACATCAACCTGCACAGCTACTCCTTTCCAGTCCATCTAGGTTGGTTTCAGAATCTTGGTGAAGGCCCTTTCTTTCCTCATTATCAAAATCAATTTTTGTTATGATTATCCAAATAAAACCTTTTTTTTTCCCAGTTCTAAAAGAAAATTCTTTCTGCCCTTTCTCTCTCTCGCTCTCTTTTGAAATTCTCTCAGAAGGGTTTCTTATATAGGAGCTTTTGGTGTGATGCAGTAGGAATTATCTGCAGCTAATTCTGAAAATTGAAAATCTGTGTTCTGCAAGGTTTCATGACCCAGAAACACAAACAAATTTTCTGTGATATGAACTGGTCTGATGGAGTTTCATTAGAAACTTATACGAATATTTACTCTATAAATTCCTGTCTAGTTATGGATACCTGCATTTGATTTGATTCTCTTGCTGCTGTTAATAGAGTTTCTTTCTGTAAAATACTTTGTTTGTTTAGCCCTTTATATAACTTTGATTGGTATTATATGCCGTAGAATTTATCTTCAGCTTATGGAACTCTGTAATCTTATTAATTTTTTCATGACTCCAGAAGCAATCTTCTCTTCGAAGTTCCCAGAAATAAATTTATGGGGTTTCTTTCTTTCCCATAAAATTTTACTCTATAATTAATTTTCTCTGAAATTATATGCCTGCATGTGATTCTCTTTCTGGTGCAAAGTGGAGTTTATTTCTGTAGAATAATAGCTTTATTTAAACCCTTATTGGGGTTAGCTTTTGTTTAAGGAAATGACGAGACAGAAGATACAAATCAAGAAGATCGATAACATAACAACGAGGCAGGTAACTTTTTCTAAGAGAAGGAGAGGGCTTTTCAAGAAGGCTCAGGAACTTTCAACTCTTTGTGATGCTGAAATTGCTCTCATAGTTTTTTCTGCTACTGGCAAGCTCTCTAACTACGCTAGTTCTAGGTATCTCTATCCCCTCTTTATCTTCTATCTTGTAAAAAGAAATCTGTTCTAGTTTTCATGCATTAATTTAATTTTCAAATTGAAAGAGTCTGTGAAAGGATTTCCATGTAACATGATCTTTTGCTCATTATTCTGAACAAACGTGAGGATGACTAAAAATGTACTAGAAAAATATGAATATATGTTTCTCTTCTATCAAAACACACATTTCAATCTCTCTACAAATGTGCTAACCACTCTTCCATTCAGAAAAATAATAATAACTATAAAGGAAAAGAAAAAGGAAAACGTGATTCCAGCCTGCAACTTCTCTAGTTACAGTTGGGCTGATTTGCACTATAACTAACTAGTTCCAGAGCCGTTGGTTATATTTTTGTATTGTTTGTTTAGCAAAATAATAATAATAATAATAAGTAATAACAACTAGTTTCATTTCATTTCATGTGTTAAAAGCTGCAGTTTCCTGGATAAAACTGCAAAAGGTATGTTGTCCCATTTATTTAAGGCCTAAATGCATTTGTATCTTTTCCTTTCTCCGTAAGACACACCATGCTTCTAGTGAGCTTTAGTTAACCTGTCAAATACCTTAAACAATTGTCACTTCATATGATATAGAAGAAGTCAGAAGAGAAATGTAAAGATAACTCTCCCTTAGCTTTTAGTGCTTGATCATGATATTATTTGATGTTAGGATATAAGTTAAACCTTTTGGCCATTGATGAAATCGAAGGGGTTAACTACTTTGTACTTACCATAACATCTCAATTCTGTACAAAGTTCTCAAAAGAATGACTGTAATTAACAAGCATACTGCAGGATGAATATAACTCAGCAAAAATTGGAAATAATAGAAGGATGCTTCCTGGGATATTTTAACCTTGGGGATTGTAGTTACTCAAAGGAGTGGCACTTACGCATATGCAAGAGATTGTTTAGATGTGTGTGAATGATTACATTGCTAAGTGTGATGCAGGCTGCAGTACAGGCCAGGAGACATCATCTTAAACAATAAAGTGACTTCATTAGTTTGGTTTCGATCTGATATTGGGGCCTGATTATAGTATCTCATCGCTTTATTGTCAATAATTATATAGAAATGTTATATAGGTTCGTGTTTGTGATGAGTAACTTTAATTAACAATATTCAATCAAGGTTATTTAGTAATTTTCCTTTTGAGTATGAAAATTGGGTATTTAATCATGTAAAAAAACCATTTGGTGTATAAGCTTTATTTCTGTGGGCTTTTATTTAAGTTTATTTTTGTTTCTATGGCTTTTATTTATGTTTATTAGTGAATATATAGTTAAATTCAACTTGAGCTTAAAGTTATGGACTACTTAGTCCCCAAGTTTTAACTAGTACTATTTAAGTTATGTATTTAACTATCAAAGGAATGAATTATCAGATTTATGAATTTATACAGCAATAGGGGTTGATGAGTGCCACTTTAGTTAACAATATTACATTTTCAGTATGGGGTACTTTAGTAGTTTTGCTTTTGAGTATGAAAGTTGGGTATTTGGTTATGTCATTTGTGGGGAGTGCTCTTGGATAGAGAATTTATTTATTTTATATATATAAATAAAAACTGATTCACTTAGAAAAAAAAAAAAAAAACACTTCTTTATATGTTTAGATGAGTTTCTCAAAATTTTTAAAGTAATTCATTACATTATATATTGAAGATTTAGAAAAGTCTGGAATGAAAGTTCTACATCTTCTTCTACTTAAGTACTTTTTAAATCACAATGCTTCCAATCTAAGCTCACTTTGTGGACTTGTCTTTTCAGTTTTTTCTGTTTCTATAATTTTTATTTATGTTTATTAGTGGATGGTTATTCAACTTGAGCCTAAGGTTATGGACAACTAGTAGTAGTACTATTTAAGTAATATATTTATAGCTATATCAAAGGAATGAAAGTTGATTTAATTTAGGAATTTATACGGTAATATGCTGTCTTCTTACATTAAAAAATCATTTCTATCAAAACTTAGATTGAATTTGCCCTAAAACCTCAGACCACCAATCCTAATTTTGCTGGCGATGTTCAACGCATCCAAACAGCTCCCCCTTCAGGCCCGAAATTCCATTATCGCTTCCAAACCTCTCTTACCTTTATCTACCTACAATCACCCTTCAATCCTCACCAACTTTTTACCCTTCATATATATATTAGAAAACTCATTCCATGCATGCACATTAAAATGATTTCACATTTTCCTTCCTTTTTTCTCTTTCTCTCACCATCTGTCTCTCTTTTGTCTCTGTTTTCTAGGGGGAATTAAGTTGCTAAGCTAGCTCTATTCCCACTATGCGAGTTTAGGGTAGAACACATTTTGAATTTTGATATCATTGTGCAAAAATTTTGAAAAACCAATCATTTAGTGTGGGTCAAACACCTCAATAAGAAGTGAGGGTAGCGCTACTCTTATATTTTTGTGAGGATAGGATAATAATCACTTTTTAGATATATATATTTTTAAGTAAATCAATTAGGATACTTTAGTTAGTTTGAGCACTAAATACTCCATGATGGAAGTATTAGGGTCAAATCTCAATATTTGAAATGAAATCAGTGGAGTAGCATTCATGAGAAAGGGATCAGCTACCAACCAAAATGCAATCAATTTGATTAAATCACATTAAATAGGTGGTGGTATTAATTAGAAGATATGATCATGGAATTAGGATGAGCCTTTAAGATAGGTAATTGAACAAGTCTGAAATTTAATTAAGCATTAATTATATTATAAAGGTTCTTAAGTTATTTTATGAATATGTTGCATGAGTTTAGCTTATAATAGAATGGGCATCAAAGATTTTGAACTATCACTTGCTTGTTGCTTTCTTAAGTATGCAGCAGGTGATTGAAAGGTATAATCTTCATTCAGATATTAACAGATCAGATCCATCTAAGCAGCTGCAGGTAAGACTTACTTCCTTTCTTGTTGTTTCATTTGATGAATGATGTCTCATTTGGTCTTAAGGAACTCAAAGAAAAAGCAAATATGATTTCAAATGAATCTGGGAAAGGAACTCTGCACCTCAGGGAGATTCTGTCGCAGTATAAGGGCAAGTTTCTCCCAATATGTTTAACCTGATATTTTTCTAGGAAATATATCGATAAAGAAGTAGCATTAATTTATACAGTATTATGAATTGAATAATGAAAATGCATGTTTGTGTCGCATTCTCTATTCACTATATAATTTTGAAATGTAAGGCTACCTCTAGTGATAAAGAAATGTTGATTAGTTGCTTCATGTAGGAACATAATCTACAAAGTGATATCACGTGTGAAGAGAATTGTTTTGGCATCTCTTTAACTGGAACATGAAAAGTCATGAACATTAATTTCTTGGAAATTTATGTATAGATTGAGAGTGGCAACAACAACATCCTGCGCAATGAAGTAGCAAATAAGACTCTTGAATTGAGGTACAATTACTTCACAGCTAGCACTTTGTGCTTGCCTATGCACGTACAATTTTGTACAACTGAGAAACATCTGCACATTTAATAGGCAGTTGAAGGGGGAAGATTTGCAAGGATTGGGGATACAACAATTACAGAAACTAGAGAAAATAGTTGAAAGAGGTTTAACTCGTGTTTCAAAGGCAAAGGTTTGTAACTTTCTATATTTACTGTTTATTTTAAATTTTTATTCCCAGAACTCCCTGCATACCTTATGCTTATGGTTTATTAGAGTCATAATTGAAGCCATACTGAGATTAGTGTGCATACTCTTAACAGATGATATTTTGTGTGTGCTGTTGTTTTAGGATGAAAGAATTGCAAAAGAGATCAGTGCACTCAAGAGAAAGGTGAGATATGCTAAACTTAATTCAATTGCAGAATTTAGCCTTGTACTTGCCAGTAATTGGTGCAGGAAAAGAAAATTAAGCGTAAATGAATAAAAGGTCATATTATTTTTATCCTTTATGACATATGAATATTATCTCTATAATGTGATCAAATTATACAAAGCTTTTGCGTATGGAGGGATTACAAATCAGAAACACAATATAACCTAGCTAGGTATATAAAATATCAAATCTTAATCATGATTTTAGAAATATTAAGTAGGAGTGAAAATGAGCAACATCTAAAATGGTAGTGTTTTATCTGATGCTGTCAAAGTATCCACTATTTGTTATTAGATTCAATCTTTATATTGTGATACATTGGTCTCAATATATGAAATTTACCAGCTTAAACTGTTACATCTGAGATTGTGGGAATCTTTATCACTGGTTTCAATGATTCATCTGATTACCATTGAATTTAATATTTGACATAACTAACTAAATTGTATTTCTCTTATCTCATTGACTATATTTAGTATAGTGCATATATATATATATCATGGTAACAAGTCTCCGCATATATTAAATTTTCCATACTGCCCAATGAAGTTTCATTTGAGGGCTATATAATGTTTGATTTTTCATTCGGGTTTTAAATATTTGACACATACATAGTTTAGTTGGTCAACATTTGCCTTCAGTACATTTGATTAATTGGGAAATTAACTGGTGAATTTGTATCATTTTGCCATGTCGATAACTCTCAATCAGATGCTCATAAACAAAACACCAAACTGAATATTGCATTCTGTGTGCATGTGATAAATTCTAGAGCTAAAGTAGGCTATCCTATACGGTAAGGAAGGAGCTTATGAGGTTAGGGTAGAATTTTAGGTTTGATTCTCATGTAAACCCAAAATGCCAAAATACTTTTAACTTGTTATAATATGTAAACCTTGAATTGTTACAGAATATGTGGGGGATATAGAAAAAATCTGAATTAAAGTATGATAAAACAGTCCTGCATTAACCTAAAGTGATCTGATTAACATAATAGGAGGCGTAAATGGAAATATGTTAGTTAGAGGATATCGTGGTGGCATTAATCCTTATATGTTATATACTTAAATAGAATCTTTCTCCAACTTCCCATGCATTTTGTTGATTTTGAGCTCACCTTCCCTATATTTCTAAGAACATCCTACAAGTAACTAGGGGCTAAACCATTTATGGTCCACCATACTTCTAGATTTCACATTTAATTTTAAGTAAAGTCCACATTTTCTCCATGTCCTTAATTTGGTTTCCCTCCATTCCGTTTATTTTAGTTCCACTACTGCAATTAACTCCATTTAGGCATAGCAAATGGTGCACACATCAACAGAATCTGGCGTACTTTCATCAAAGTTAATTATTCTATATGAGATACAAAAAGTACTCCATGTTTGTGTTTAAAGGCATACCTACAATTCAAAAAATAAAATTTGAACGTGCCTCTATTATTCAATCTGAACTATATATGGTCATGACTTTAAACATATAGCATATTTTTAGTATTACACAACGAATAATTGATCCTTGATAAAAATAAGATGATTAAGTTAACGAGTGCACCTTTTGCTCCAACTAAATGAAGCAAAAGGGAGTTTTGTGCAGGTTTTAGAAACAAAAGGAATGTGTATATAATTTAAACAAATGCAACGGAGGTTGAAACAATTATCTTTATTGATAAATATGTTGTTACCTTAATCTGATCTCTCTCATGCACTGTTCTTACAATGACTAATTTTACTGTGCATGCAGGTATTCCATCTTCAGGAAGAGAACCGGCAATTGAAACAGGTATTGGGTTTTCAACTTGCTTATTGATTTACCGTTTCTGTTCTTTCAGATGGTGGGAAAGAGTCTCATTTCAGTAGATGGGATACATGGTTTTTAGGTACAGAGGCTTGCAAATCAACAAGGGCAGGTATCTGAGTCATTGATGATATGCAGCTCATCTGATACTCCTCAAGACTACGATAGTTCTGACGCCTCTCTCAAGCTGGGGTTAGTTTACTTATCACTTCCATGAAATTTCTAATTGTTATAAAATCATTCATGAGTCTTTACTTAATAGCATAAACTTTTAGGTTGAATTGATTTCTTAATATGATATCAGAGCCTCTTTGACCAATCGGTTAAGAGATTGAATCCTTCTGTCCCCATGTTCTCAATTAAATTGAAATTCAGCACATGATAAAGTGGATATGTGCTTTGTTCACGCTTTGAGCCCAAAGGACTTTTGCGTGCAGGGACATGTTATAAAATTATTTATGGGTCTTCATTAAATAGTTTAAGCTTTTAGGTTGAATCGTTCTTAACACTAATTAATATATATGCAACTTCAATAATTTAGCCAATTCATAATAGAGTGATAGCATTGATATAGTCAGTTCATAATATGTATAATTATGCACCCTTAACCAATGTGAGATTTGAGTTATACAATATAGTAAAATTTTTATTATGTATTTATAATAAAATCCCTCGTATTTCCAACAGAGGCAAGTATTGGTCATGATTGATAGGACTAGATTCTATTACTACTTTTTCGAAAGCTACTCAGTTGAGTTTATTTTACACTCTTGCAGGTTGTCTTTGTTTAAGTAAAAACAAACGTTTATTTAGAGGAAATGGCAATCTCTTCCATTCTTTTCCTAATCTAATTCAATGCAGCAGTGATGACTATGCATGCATTCCGAGAGAAGTTGCTTGTCTAAGTAAATAAGGGAACTTCCACTTATCCACCATGATCTATTAAGTTAGTTGCAATTTCCGTCCTGAACTTTGATTTGAGCCTATTGCCCCAGTCTATTTATATGTCCCCCTAATAGCGCCCCATTGTAAATTTTAGGGTTAATTTGATTATAATGCTCAAATTTTAACTTTCATGTATAATATTAGATAGCTTTGTGTCCAAATAAAAAAAAAAAATGTGTTTGTGATTGGATCAAGTGCACGTAAATGTGTGGGAATGTGATATCTATGAAATTAGTATATTAGGACACTTTCTAGTGATTTGTAAATTTTGCTACACTATTCTTGTCTAATTCTACCTAACTTTGGATCAATTCTCATATTGTTCTGTTACCATAAGATGAGATGTGCTAAAATTGAAAGTTTAAGAGTAGATAAGAATTTTCCTAACTATAACAACGAGTGCAGATGAAACCCAGCTCAGGGATCCATAGTTCATTCCTTTGCCCCATTTTTTTTCTTTCTTTTTTATGCGAGGTATATATAAATTTCATAACTTGATGAAGAAATAGCATAAAAGGAAATAATAAAGCAAAGGGAGCTGAATCCTCCAACCAAGCTAAACAAGAAATGAAAGACAGATATCGCTTAGCAAGATAGTCAGCGGCTCCATTGCAGATATGGGTAAACCTTGAGGGTCATCAAAGAGCCCATCTGTCTAGTTCAACAACAAATTTGTTTATATTTTATTTTTTTATTAGAAACTACATTATAAGAATAGTTTTTTTTTTTTTAAAATCTCACCCTACTTTTAANTTAAAGAAATTTACACAACTTTTATAATAGAATAACAACTGCCTAACCATTAGGATCCCCCGAGATTTTTACTATTTTGTACGTAAGTTTGTGTGTTGAGTGGGTGTTATTCTGTATTTTTGTTGTTTTAGATTTAATTTTTATTATTAAATAACAAGGTGATAAAGATTAAATACATGCATTTTTTAGTGGTTGATAGAGCATAGTTTATTACATATTTTTATTTATATTCTTAACAATATGCAAATATTAAGTTGCTAATATAAATTAATCATAATAGATCAGGGAATTAGAAAAAAAAAATTCAAAATGGATAACATTGTTCTTTTTTAATCTGAAATGGATTAGATTGTTAAAACATAGCAAATCTAAATTATATAAAACCTTAAACTTTTTCTAGATATGGCTCATAAATCATAATAGACACACTCATGCGTGTGAATTTTTGAGGTGGGTGTTATGTTATTCTCGAGTAGCACTACCTTTTTGATTGGGAGGCTTCATGCAAAATGAAACATTGATTTTAATATTATCAGAAAAAAATTTCAAAATTAAGTTGTCAAAAAGTATTAAAATAATTATTTTTTATAAAATGTACAAATGAAACAAATTGGGCAAAATTCAGGTTCCATATATGGACCAATTTAACCCTTTTAGCTAGGTTTTGTTTGGGAATAGGAATGAAAAGGAAAGAGATTGACACAAGAGGAAAGGGAAGGAGAGAGAAAAGCAGGTTTATTCTCCCTTGTTTGGGGAATTAGAAACATACATTTCGGAGAGTTATAACCCCAAACCCCTCATTTCCTTTTCACTTTTTGAAAAATATATCAAGCATGGAACCTATTTAATTCCCCACCCCATTCCAAACAAATTGTTAAAGACTATTCTCAATATGATATCTTATTAATTGAGCACTGGATGTTCTTAATCGAATCTAATTAGACTATGAAGGCATGGTCTTTATAGGAGGGAATGAGCTACGCCTTATAACTCAATTTTACACACAAACCACCAAAAAAAAAAAAAAAAAGAAAGCTAATAAATTAGTTATACACCAATATGAGACAGAGCTATCCTTTACTGGTGTTCTAATTTTTAAACATGTTATATTTCCTAGAGAAGCTAACTCAGTCATGATGATCAGAGATATGAATTGGAAGGGTGATATATTGTTCCTTCTACTTGTTAAATGAGGCTAACTAGAGTTTGCATTTATATTTCTTGCAGGTTGCCCAAATTTAAGTAAAACAAACTATCCGTTTAGAATATATGAGCACTTAAGGGTTCGCCTCCATCATTTGTCAAATCCAAGTTAATTCACTAGTGTTTTTTTATTTCAAAACTGCTTGTTCGTTTAATGAAAATATGAGTGAAGAGGCCCAGCCAGCTCCGAGTTTTACTTGAATTCTTCTCGTCTCTATTTCTTTCTGCAAATTGGTTCATAGCAGCAAGTATACATACTGCAAAAGGTTCAGATCACAGTACCTGACCAGTAACAGAGTTTAATATCTTCACAATTCTTGAAAGCAACCAACATGACTATAATAAATTTAAAATATAATTTTTATACCTTTGTCTACTCAATGGTAAAAGGAAAAAAAAAACAAGAAAGAACACATTTTGTATACTTCGATATAGAAAACATCCAGAAAGAATATGAGAATGAGAATCAGTTGAAGTTTTTATTATTTATTAGTTAACTCTCATATTATATTACACTAACAAGTTGGCAAAATTTAAGTTATCAGTGTAAGCATAGGCATATTAGATTATTAGGTGCTCCATTCATAGTAGCAAAAAAATAGAGTGCCCCATTCATTGTGTATAGAGTTGCACTATGGTGATATTTGAGTTAATTTATTTTGCACCTACATATTTACTTTGGAGAATTCTTCCAATTCAAAATTTTTCATACTACTTATATGTCTTTTAAAAGGTACAAGACTATATATCTCATCAAAAAGAAAAAGGTTACAAGACTATAAAAGCTACTGTTAATTGGTACTATAAAGGACCTGCACAATGCTTTTTTTTCTTTGGCCTATAGATAGAGACCACAAGGTAACGTACCTAATCTGAACTTGGTGCCAATGCATTAAAGAGTCACATCTCGTGTACGGCTGCCTATTCAATTTGAAACACGATTTATTACACTATGATTTACAATTTTTTAACAAAATTGAGTACATGTGTTGCGAAATTTTGTATTTTTTAAAAAGTATTTGATAGAAGTGTAAATTTTTCAAAAGCTACGGTAATATGGTTTTAATAAAGTGACTATCAACATGCTTTCATCTCATCCCTCACAAAGAGTTCTTAGTTATGAGTAGTGTTATATATATCCAGCCAATTTTATTTTTTTACCCTTATAACATTTATACATTTGGAAGCATTTTGCCATTGGGAAGGTTTTGGATGAAATTATGATTATGATTATTATATTTTTCAAGATTAAGACTAGGAACTATGTTGTTAGAGATTATTATTGGCCATTGGGAGGATTTTGCTGGGGTCCATCTTATAAAATATTATGCTCAAAAGAGTGCATTTACATGTATTGTAAAGAAAAATTCTTTTTGGTAAGTTTTCTACAAAAGAGTGCATCAACACAATTGATCCAATATGAATTTAATCGAATTTTTGGAAAATTTTTTAATGTGTATGACTTAATTTAATTAAATCTTTTCAAACTACCATCTCAATTAGTGTGACGTAATGTATGAAAAAGCATTTCTCTAATATCTTGCCATGATGCAGCATGCTACCCGCCCGGAAAGCAGTCCTCAAAGTCTATTAAATATCTTCCTGCCAACTGGTTATAGATTAATTAGTCACAAGATTTTTTTATAAAAAGATGATCTTATATTCGATACTTCTCATTGTCAAAATAAGAGTTTTAAAAGTGCTCTCTCATATAAAATTACAGCTGTACAAATTTTAATAATGGGACTCTTAGAACAAAAATAACTTACTTTATGTTTGATAAGTTTAACTTTATCCAAAAATTAAATCTTAATTCTTAAATTATATAAAAAAAAATAATCTTACAAGTCACTATTGCAGGAGTACTATTGCTTATCAGAACACACGTAAAGAAGTTTTTTTAGAAAAATTTCTTTACTTTTTTTACAAACTAATTGAGCACAATAAATTGCTCTCTTTAGCTAATAAAGACCAAAAAACGAAAAAGAAAAAAGAATGAGGAAAATACGGAAAGTTGCAGAGAAGAATCAATTTTACCATAAAAGGAAAACCCTCATTGAATCCTTACGCAAGGTTATCCTCATCTACCAAATTCAGAAATCTGGTCTTTTCTGGCTGGGTAGGGTTCACTGTTATTCCTGATTATCCCTTTTTTATTAACTATTTTTCTTCACTATCAGTTCCTGTTTAAGTTTCCTTTCTTCAAAGTGAAGATCTGCACATGTTTTTTGACCCATAAGATTTGAGATTCTTGGCGAAGACCTTTTGTTCTCTCTTCCAATAATAAACTGGTCTCTCTCTCTCTCTCTCTCTCTCTCTCTCTCTCTCTTTACCTTTTCCATGAGTTTTTATTACTAAAATTTGCATAAAAGGATATATATTAGGGAAGAAATATCAGTGCCCTGCTGAGTGCACTGTCAATCAGCAGTTCATTTTCATCTTAAGCAGAGAATCTATCACTTTCTCTCCATTTCCCCTCACACAATTTTGTCTGTAATATTAATTTGATTTGATGGCTCTATATATATGTTTTATTTTCCTCAATCTGATTATTTTTGGTTTTGTAAAGAATACTCATCTTTCTCTATTCATTTGAAACCCGTTGGATTTACTGTGTAATTTTCTATCTTGGATTTTTCATTTTATGGTCTAATTAATCTGTTGTTTTGGTCGAGAATATAACTGCAAGGCAGGTGACTTTGTCTAAGAGGAGGAGAGGCCTTTTCAAGAAGGCACAGGAGCTTTCAACTCTTTGTGATGCTGAGATAGCTCTGATGGTCTTTTCTAATACTGGCAAGTTATATGAGTATGCTAGTTCAAGGTATCACTCTCTTCCTCTCTCTCTCTCTCTCTCTTTTATCTTCATGTAGAAGTGAATCTACTTTTTTTAAATCTGGCTATTGACAATGCATCTTATATGCATACTCCTATGTGCTTGTTCTTCTTCTTTTTTGGTGTTTTTTTTTTTATTTTTTTTTTAATTTTTGAGAGAGGGGGTTCCCATATTATAATAACCCAAGAAAACACCATGAAGGAAATCAACGAGTTCAATATTCATGGCCATGCTAATTTTATGTGATCTTCCAAGTGGTACACTATGTTTGGGATTAGATGATAGTATATAAACATGACAGCTTGGGCTAGCATTATTGACCATGTGGTTTGGCCTTCTCGTTGTCTTCGGCCAGTTAGCCTTCGGGCATATGACAATTTTCATATGTTTTTTTCAACAAGGAACTCGTGGATGTAGCTTTTTGAAAATTTTCATTTCTAGAGAAATTTAAGCACTTTTTTGTAAAGGGGTTCTTCATTTCATAAAGATATTGCATTAGTTTAAAGGAAAACACAAGGTGAATGAAAGAATTTGAACTTGCAAACTTTTTGCTGTCTTAAGTATGATGCAGGTGATTGAAAGGCATTATAAGCATTCAGAAATTTCCAAATAGGATCATCCTCAGGATCCGCAGGTAACACTTTCTGCTCAAATTTTCAAATGATGAATTAATGATGTCCTGTTTGGCCCAGGGGTTAAAAAACTGAACACCAAAGCAACATGTTCACAAAAGGAATCTGCTTCTGAGGGAGATTATCGCACAATGAGGAAGCAACCTTTCACTTCTGCCCCCTTTCATCTCTCTTTCTCACTCTCTCTGTTTCTTTTCTGCTTTTCATACGTGAAACAATTCTTGTATGCTAACCTGGATTTGACATCATTAATGTTTGATAACTTTGTTATCAAACCTTCTTGTGAATCTTTTTAGTTGCACTGACAATTAATGAATGAAAATGCACGTTTTTCTGTAGAATTCAGTACTATTCAGTATGTCTTTACCTCTAGGAAGACAGAAAAACTAAAAATTGCTTCAAGTGGTGGTAATGTAGTGTAATCTAGAAAGTGATATTATTTAGTGAAAATAATTTATGTATAGCTTTAGCCGTAAATGGAAAATCATGATTGGCAATTTCCTTGCATATTTATGTATAGCTTGATGTTGACACCTACAACAAACTCTGCAAGGAGGTATCTGACAAGACTCGTGAACTGAGGTATACACTGCACAACTCATGTGTACTTTGTGCCTACCATATTTGTATTAGTAAGAGATGCTTCCATCTTTAACAGTCACCTGAGGGGGGCAAATCTGCAAGGATTAACTATACAAGAATTACAGAAACTAGAGGAACTGCTCAAAACAAGTTTGATCAGAGTTTCAAAAGAAAAGGTTTCTCCCCTTTTATGCTCGCATGAGTTCATATATAGCCTGAAATTTGTGCATATGCCTATAGCAGATGACTGTATTGTATGTGTTTCAGGATGCAAGATTTATGAAAGACATTAGTGTGCATAAGACAAAGGTAAATTGCACCGAATGTTTCCCTGATTTCATTTGTTTTCTCTATCAGCTGTCAAAGTAAACGAAGAATTTTATGGTCCAAGGGATTTCATCCTCTGTGAATAAAGGATTATCCCTTACAATTTTGAGGGGCATTTAATGGCATATCGATAGAAGACAGTAAGATACCATGGTTTCACAAGCTTGATATCAAACACCAAGAATATTATATTCTCATGTCTGGTATGACAATAAAATATCATTTAAAATATATAAGGAATACATAAGAATATGGATATCTTGAATTCTTAGATATCTTATATTCTCATGATAGCAGTGTTTTAAATATAGACACCTAAGATACTATTTTGCATTACAATGTAAATAATATGCTAGTGTAACAAAAGCCCCTTAAAATTTACATACTTAAGTATCTTACAAAATATATGTGTATATTTTGGTCCATTTAAAGCTACACAACATAGGGTACCCTATCTCTTCCTATAATTCCATCCCATCTGGTCTAAATACAATTTGAACATATAAACTCTATGACAAAATACCAATTTTCAACCATTAGAGAGACACTAAAGGGACAAAGATTACAATATTTTTTGTCCTATAATCGACTAAATAGTGGGAATTATTCAGAAAGCTTGTGGCTTTTCGGAGCCAAACCGAAATTACAAACCTAGTATATAATGTACACAACAAATTTAATTTAACTTTACAAATGAAGTCTAGGTTCAATAGCATCTCCCTCAGTTAATTATCTTGGCTACTTATTCAATATTGCAAGTGGTATTGATATTGCAATCATAACTAACTACAGAAATTATCTATATCGTGTATTTTATTGAACCCACATATGTATTGATGAAAATAAATAATTTAGATCATTTTAGCTATCAATTTTGCTTGTGACAAGCCTTAAAAATTTAGGTATTTGTTGATAGTCAGTCGCCTCTATTACTTCCCTAAGCCTTCCACAGACCCAACAATATTTCACTCCTCTATAACCAATAGAAAATAATAATATATAATAACCTCAAAGTCAACAATAATTCAACAAGTTATGTACCTATGTCAAGAAATTAAGCTGGGACGTTTCTCATGATTTAGTCTGTGTTGAANATAAATAATTTAGATCATTTTAGCTATCAATTTTGCTTGTGACAAGCCTTAAAAATTTAGGTATTTGTTGATAGTTAGTCTCCTCTATTACTTCCCTAAGCCTTCCACAGACCCAACAATATTTCACTCCTATATAACCAATAGAAAAATAATAATATATAATAACCTCAAAGTCAACAATAATTCAACAAGTTATGTACCTATGTCAAGAAATTAAGCTGGGACGTTTCTCATGATTTAGTCTGTGTTGAATACACTCCTTTTTTATTTTTTTATTTTTTATGTGAGTGTTAAATATCTTAATAAGGGTAAGATTTAGTATCTCTGGATTGTGTTTTTTGGTATACATAGGTTGCTTCCTTTTTTATTGTTTTTGACATGAAGGTATACCATAGGTTAAATGCTATCAATAATACATTAATATATAGTTGATTAAACACAATAAGTATAAATACAGTTTAATAAAATAAATTAAAATTTAAAATTAAAATTAAAATAAAAAAACTTATAAGTCATTGTAAGCCAAATCTTGTTTTATTTTTCTAGAAATGATAATTTAGTTATACTACTGGCTAATATTGTGCCATCAATGCCTAAATAATTAATAGAATCATTCACATTGCTGAATGAAGTGGTGAGTTGATAATTACCATATTTCTGAATGTTGAATGAAATGTGATTTGGTTTAACGCAAAGTTTAAGTGAGTCAGATGCAGATTCTATTAACTGTTAATTAGCTCTAATTGCGCCACACGAGAGTGTGCATTTGTACCATTTTTTGATAATGGGTATTTCTGATATGCTTAAATTAATCTTAGACTCAAAATAAACCGATTAGATGTTGTCCCTGCTTATAAAAAAGGAAAGAGAGAAGGTGTATCAACCCAAAAGGAAAGAGTCGGTATGGGTATTTCTGATATGCTTAATTTTATAAGGAGTGTAACTTCAAGTGTCACGTTATTTTGAAGTAACATGACTCTACAAGTCTACATCGGTGTAACGTGATTGTACTTTAAAATAGCGTGACTCTTAGAGTTATATTACATATAAAGTAGCGTAATTCATTTTGTCCCCATTTTATAAATAAAATAATTAAAAGTGTATCATTTTAGTAAATAATTTATGTAGTATTTTATTTTAATAAATAATTTACCAAATTGTATTTTATTAATCAATTTGTCGAAATATACATCTAAAAAAAAGATATAAAGAAATCTAGATTAAAAAATTAACCATATCGGCAAATTTACTAAAATAATACAAGTAACATAAATGAATACAAAAAATGGCTATTGTTAAAACAATTTATCGAAATGGGTCATTTTTAAAAATTTTATTTAGGACTACTAGATAAAAGAGAACACGCTATTGTACATTACAATATTTTTTGAAATACAGTGTTTTTTCAAGAAAAATGCTAAATTGTTATAGCGTTTTATAAAGACAAACGTTATAATCACTAAAATATTTAATTGAAGAAAACAGTAAAATGAAATAGGCTTAGTCAAACGCATAAGAAAATATAAAAATGCTGAAATGAATTTTAATTTTTTACCTTAAGAAACACTAAAATGTTTCAGTGTTTTATGTAAAGAAACATTAAAATATTTCAATATTTTTCAAGTAAAATGTTTTTTCATTTTAGCATTTTTTACTTAAAAGATGTAACACATTGAATGACTATTAATATGCTATTTTATTATAATATTTTTTTAAATAAAATGCTATAATACAAAATAATGTGTGATCTTTTATTCTATGGCTTTAAATAAAGAGTAAAACCCCTATTTGGTCCTCAAAAGATAGGTTCGGTGACAGTTTAGTCCTCCAAAGATTTTTACCGATACTTTAGTCCTTAGAAGATTGTTCCGTCAACTATTTTCGTCCTCTGCTTATGTCCGTTAATTGAACTTAACAGAAAAGGCCACGTGGCACGTTAAGTGCTGATGTGGTCGTTAAATCCTGACGTGGCACCTTAAAAAAATTTTAAAAAAATTCTCTCTCATTTCTCATCTCTCTCTCATCTCTTATCTCTCTCTTTCTCCCTCTCATCTCTTATCTCTCTCTTTCTCCCTCTCATCTCTTTTTCTCCGGCAATATCTTTCTCTCTCTCTCTCTCTCTCTCTTAATTTGGGCTGGCTCCATGGGTCAAATAGGTATGATGGATCCGAATTCCTCTTTGAAAGAGGTAACAAGTTATCGCAACTAGTTGAATCGCGCGTATCTCGGTACGCTCTGGGAAGAGCAAAACATAGGGAATCCTCAGAATCCTAATTCCACTCCTACCTTTCGCCGTCGCTCTCGAGACTTTGATCTCGCAACAAGTGTGTACAGGGTCTATGAGAAGCGCTTTAAGAATGGGACTGAGCCTTCCGAATGAAAGTGCTTAGTTTCCCAATAAAGTAACGCTTTTTATTCTCCCACACACCTTTGCCCTCTTTCAAGATAAGTGTTGGACCATCTTCTGTGTCCAATCTTAAAACTTCCTGGGCTGTATGAACTCCCACTCTCAAATTTCTATTTATTACACATGCGCTCAGCAATGTTCTCCACAATTCCAAATTATCTTCAATATAAGGTGATTTAATGATCACTTCTTCTGCCTCTTCTAGTAACGCTGCTCGACTTAACAAACTAACCATGCAAGAATAGTGTTTAGGCCCAGGAATTAAACCAATGTCATTCATATAATTCCAGAGGAACTTTCCTTTCTCAACCAACCTACTGTGGCTGCAAGCAGACAATAGAGACAAGAATGTCACTTGATCTGGAATGAGACCCTGTTCAAGAATCTCCTCGAAAAGCTTCAATGCCTCCACCACCATTCCATGGCGACCATATCCTCCAAGCATTGAGTTCCAACACTATAAATCTGGGCGTGAAACTTGGGAAAATACCAAATATGTAGCTCCAAGGTCCCTATTTTTGGCATACATATCTACCAGACTCCCAGAAACAGACATTTCAACATCATAACCCAATTTGACAGCATAGGCATGAATCATTTCACCTTGTCTTAAAATTGCAACGTCAGCACATGCACTCAAAGCTGCACTGAGAACATAATTATCCATCTCATGGCCTTCATGACACATTTCCAAAAAGCATCTAATTGCACTTGCGGCATCAGCCATTTTAGAATGACCAGTGATCATTTCAGTCTAGAGAACAACATCCTTCTCTGAGATCGAATAAAATACTTTCTGAGCGGCTTCAGCGAAAGAAGAATCTTCCAATCGAAGCGGACAGGATGACCCCTTCGACGCTCGCTTCTTTCGCTGTATACTCCCTCCATCTTTCGGAGGTGGAAGAAAGGGTACTTACTATATAGAATGGAAATTCTATATATATATATATAGTAAGTAGGGCCCCAGAACGCTAAAAAGGTGGGGGAACAATAGTTGTCACATAGGAAAGAGAAATGACTATAAGGAACCAACGATTCTCTCTTCTTAAACAACCTATATCCTCCACACTTAATCAGCATTTGATAGGTCGTTTAAATCATATCTCTATTTCGGTACAACGAGAAGGGGTTTACTATGGTTAGTGTAGTGAGATTTGTGGAACCACGTAGATCAAAGAGAGGCATAAAGCCAAATCCCAGGTATCAAGGATGATTTGCACATGTTGGAGACAGTTTGCATGAAGCCATGCATGCAACTCGGGGCACATGTGACTCAGTCCAGGACTAAGTCAACTCGGGGCATAGGTTCTTTGTTGGTTCAACTCAGGGCATTAAGTTGAAACATAGATATTGTATATAAGTGTAGGAAACTGTATATGGACAAGTGTGCAGATAATGTCAATCTATTATGACTCTTGCGCATTACACGCGTCAGATATTAGCTTTCTCTAGAAATGAAGAGGATCCAAGCTTCCAGTTTATTCATGTTCTTTTCTTGATTCTATTCGGCACACAATATTATCAAATCACCGACTCACAGAAAGGAAAAGAAGAGGATCAAGAAAAAAGCTCTCACTTCTCTTGCAATCGATCGCAAGATCTCCTTGTCTAGGAAAATAGACAGCTTTTCTCATGTAGGTGATTTTTAATGGATTATTTGGCATTTGTTGTCTCAAAACTCTGCCTAAAACTAATATTAGGAAATATTAGTAAACTGTGGATGAAATTTTTTCAATGATCAAGCTACAAGCAATAGTGCAACTGGTTTTGTGAAATTTGTGAACTAGTCTTGAGAAAATAGCAGTAGTTATTTGAGCTTGTTCATTATTGCTTTGTTCCTCTTTTTGACTAGTGTGTGATTATTAGATGAATTAGACATCAAGTTGTTATTTTGATTATTCGTTCCTCCTATTTAAAACTGCTTGTATTATTTGATTACTATTGGTCTAGTGCAAAAGAATGGAGAGCACAAGAGAAAGAGAGAAAGATATTGCCGGAGAAAGAGAGAGAGATAAGAGATGAGAGATGAGAAATGAGAGAGAGAATTTTTTTAATTTTTTTTTTAAGGTGCCAGGTCAGCATTTAACGGCCACGTCAGCACTTAACGTGTCACGTGACCTTTTCTGTTAAGTCCAATTAACGGACATAAGCGGAGGACGAAAATGGTTGACGAAACAATCTTCCAAGGACTAAAGTGTCGGTAAAAATCTTTGGAGGACTAAACTGTCACCGAATCTATCTTTCGAGTACCAAATAGGAGTTTTACTCTTAAATAAAATATAAAAAAGTAACTCATTTTAAAAAATTATTTGAACACTAACTTTCTTTTTATATTTATTTATTATTTTTGTATTATTTTAATAAATTTGTCATATAAAAGATATGAAATGAAATGGATCTCGACTAGGCCGAGGGTACAAAATGTCAGAATCAGATAAGTATATAGGGCATGCCTATCTGTACGGAAAAGCAAACAAGACCATAATTTATTAATTAAGATTACATTACTTTCTAAATTTATAGTGCATCACCAATCTCGAATATAAAAAAAAATATGCATCTCGAGAAAAAAAAATTTAAAGAAATCTGAAATAAAAAATTAACCATATAAAAGATATGAAATGGAATAGACTTGACTAGTACGAGGGTACAAAATGTCAGAATCATAGAAGTAAATAGGGCATGCCAACCTGTACCGAAAAGCAAACATAACCATAAATTATTAATTAAGACAACATCACTGACCAATCGTTCACATCTCCTGTTCCACCTAACATGTTTGGATAGCATTTAAAATTATGTTTAAGTGTAGTCTTAGTCTTTCTAATTTAATGATTTTTGTAAGTCAGTTCTCTTATTTTAAAATTTTACGATTTAGATTTTGTATTTTACCGAATTTGAACAATTTAATCCCTCCCTTCCCTCATTCAGCCATTTAAAAACTAACAAGAGCTGCTGACATATCCAATTTTTTTAATTATTATGAAGATGTCAAATAAGAGTGATGTGGCACAAAATTAAGCCCTAATCATGGGTGTTTTTCCCCAATTCTGATAGATATAGAGTAGAGTCACGTGCTCAGTTCTCCATCTCTTCTGAACTAAACTACAGGAAGAGCCAAATTCCATTCTTATGAACCCTAGCCCCAAAGTGGTGAGGGATAGAAGAATAGCAAAAAGGAAGAAGAGAGAAACAAATAGAAAATGGAAAAACACTCAAAGATTTGTAGCCTGCAATTTGTAGGGTTCCGTTATTTATGCAAATTGGTCTACTTTGCAACCAATAAGAAAAGCCGGTCGAGTATCCAAAAAAGCTAAAACTGTTAAACATGTAGCAGAGGTGTATGATGGAGGTTGATCAGCATACGTGCAGGCCACGTCAATAGTATGACAGCTAGGCATTCTGACAGCAAAGCACAGTCAAGAGTCAAAGTTTGTTAGGTTATTAGGATTAGTTTTTCTGATTAGTTATTCGTAGCTTCTAGAGCAGGGTGAGCTGTACATAGTGCTCAATTGTATCTATATAATGTATTGAACTATGATTAAGAAGTTTAAGAAATCATTTGCTCAGAATCTAGAATTTAGATCTGAAGCTCTTGCACATTCCTATCGTCCTTCACTTTCAGTTCTTTGAGATTCTGCATAATCACTGCTGCATATTCTACATGATGATTCCTTCGTGAGTGATTCTCTGGCTTGATTAGCAAGTAGGTATTCTTTCTGCTACTCCAACTTCTTTCATGGTATCAGAGCTGTGATAATGGCGGATCACAGTTCAAGTTCTGTGGACTCATTACACGATCCTGGAAACACTCAACTTCCAATGTTCGAACAATCCTTGACAATCAAACTCGATCACAACAACTATATGATATGGCGAAATCAGCTTCTCAACATCGTGATTACGAATGGATATGAAGGAATACTTGACGGTTCTTGGCTCTGTCCAGAAAAGTTTATCCAAGATTCATCTACAGGAAATCAGATTCTGAACTTTGACTATGTGCTATGGCAGAGGCAAAATCGACTGGTGATGAGTTGGATTTACTCATCGTTGACTGAGCCAATCATGGCTCAGATCATGTCGTATAACACAGCACTTGACATCTGGAGGTCACTTGCAGAAAGTTTTGCATCCTCCTCACGAGCAAGAGTCATGGAGCTGAAACTTAAACTTCAAACCACAAGGAAAGGAAACCTTGGAATTTGGGATTATATGATGAAAATCCGAAATGTGTGTGATAATCTTCGAGCAATTGGAGAAATGGTAACTCAAGATGATCAAGTCATGACAATTTTGAGTGGCTTGGGCCCGGAATACAATCCAGTAGTGGCACCTCTCAGCCTTGAATCTGTCTCTGTTGAGACATTGCAGAGTCATCTTCTCTCGTTTGAAGGAAGGTTTGAAAGACAAAAGTCTGTGGATGAACAAGTGCTTATGCAAGCTAATGCTGCATTGTTCAATTCTTCAGCAGGAAGGAGAAAATTCAACAGTAACAACACTCATGGTAATGGTTATCGACCTGGTAATCATAGTTCTCACAATGAGAATGGAAATGCACAACCAAGGCATTTCTCCAATCAAGGTAATCAGTTCAAGAAGAACTTCAAGACTAGAAATAACAATCGACCTCAGTGTCAAATCTGTCACAAACCTGGTCATGTGGCCTCTGAATGTTGGCATAGGTTTGACAACAGTTTCCAACCAAAATCTGCATTTGGACATGGCTCACAGAATCAAGATTCACATGCCTTGCTAGCTACCTCAGGCTCTGTAGAGGATACTCTATAGTTTTTTGACACCGGGGCTACACATCATGTGCTGACCTTGGCAACTTAGCACTTCATAATCCATTTGATGGAGAAGAAGGTGTTACTGTGGGAAATGGTAAGACTTTACCAGTGCATAACACATGTATTACTTCTCTTCCAGCATCTAAGAAGTCTTTATTATTAAAACATGTTCTTCATGTGCCTCAAATTACTGCCAACTTGGTTAGTGTGCAAAGGCTATGTCGAGATAATAATGCCTATGTGGAGTTTCATCCTTCTTACTTTCTTATGAAGGATCGGACAACCACAGAGGTGTTGCTCCAAGGAAGGCTTGACCAAGGTCTCTACAAAGTAGTGTCCAAAGTTGCTGAGAAATGTAGTTCTATCTCTAAGTCTGCAACAGTTTTTCAGATTTTTAGTTTGAATTCAAATAAAACTTATGCAAAATTGCAGCTATGGCATAATAGGTTAGGACACCCTGCTGTTGAGGTTATCAATCGAGTTATGACTCACTGTAAATCTCCTCAATTTTCAGTCAGTTCGTCACCTATTTGCAGTTCATGTCAATTGGCTAAAAGTCATAAATTGCCATTTGCACAGTCTATCACTAAATCAGTAAAACCATTTGATTTGGTCCATGTGGATTTATAGGGTTCTCCCTCTTGTTGTGCTGTAAATGGATCATGTTATTTCTTCTTGCTTGTTGATGATTATAGTAGGTTCTCTTGGATTTACTTACTGAAATCTAAATCTGAAGCTTTAGAAGTATTTCAGAATTTTTTAGTTATGGTTGAAAGGCAGTTTGACTGTAAACTTAAGGCACTTCAATCTGACTTTGGTGGCGAGTTTGTGGCTTTTGCTCAATTGGTCAAAACCTTGTGAATACACCACAGGTTCTCATGTCCCCACACTCCTCAGCAAAATGGTCTTGTGGAAAGAAAGAATCGCCATGTTGTGGAAACTGGCTTGGCATTTCTCACTACTGCAACTATGCCTACCTGTTATTGGCCTTTTGCCTTCCAAACCGCTATGTATCTCATTAATCGATTGCCTACGTCTGTCTTGGCTCATAAATCACCTTATCAACTCTTATATCAAAGATCTCCTGTGTTGACACACCTTAAAAAGTTTGGTTGCATGTGTTTTCCTTATCTTCCACCATACAGACATCACAAACTTAAACCTAGGTCTGCTGCCTGTTGTTTTTTGGGATACAGTCCTAAGCATAAAGGTTGTCTGTGTCTAGACATGGTTTCTAAGCGCATCTATGTCTCTAGACATGTGATTTTTGCTGAACTTATATTTCCTTTTAAGTCTTCACCTCAAGCAGCCCTGCCTCAGCCTTCACAGTGTACTACTCATTTTCTTCTTCCTCCTTGTTCTGGTGTCTCAATAGCACCTTCCCCTCTGATTGATAGTCTGCCCTCTAATCTTCCTTCTACTGTGATGTCCACTATTTCATCTAGCTTGTGTCAGTCACCTGAACCTCCTAATTCCTCCAGTTCATCTCCTTCTTCAGTGCCTGTGTCTAATCCTCCTGTTGTTTCCTCCATTGCTCCTGCTAGGATGGTTACCAGAAGCCAAAATGGCATCTTTAAGCCTAAAGTTTTTACTTCAGCTCATGCTTTGGCCTCTGCAGAACCATCTACCTATCGTCAAGCTATCAAATCCCCTGAATGGATTGAAGCTATGAGAAAAGAATTTACTGCCTTGCAAGCCAATCAGACATGGGATCTTGTTCCTTGTCCCGTCGATAAGAACATTGTGGGGTGCAAATGGGTTTACAAGCTGAAATATCATGCAGATGGTTCTGTGGAAAGATATAAAACTCGCTTGGTTGCTCAGGGGTTCACTCAAACATATGAGATTTTGACTATTTTGAGACCTTTAGCCCTGTGGTCAAACCAGCCACCATCCGGATTGTGCTTACTATTGCTTTGTCAAACAATTGGCCCCTCCAGCAGTTGGATGTGAACAATGCATTCTTAAATGGTGATCTGCATGAAGAGGTCTAAACAACCAGCTGGTTTTGAGGATCCTTCTTTGCCACATCATGTTTGCAGGTTAAAGAAAGCCTATATGGCTTGAAACATGCTCCTCGTGCATGGTTTACTAAGCTTAAGCTGACTTTGCTTGCTTGGGGTTTCAAATGCACCATCTCAGATAATTCTTTGTTTGTGTTTATCTCTTCCACAGTTGTCCTTTATCTTCTGGTGTATGTGGATGATATCATACTGACAGGATCCAGTCCTTCTCTTATTAAGTTGTTAATTTCCTCTCTGAACAATGTGTTCTCTTTGAAGGATTTGGGTTCCTTGCATTACTTCTTGGGGATTGAGACCTCTAGAACCTCTCAGCATTTACATCTCTCTCAGGGCAAGTACATATTTGATTTGCTGCATAAAGTTGGCTTGGAAAATACTAAACCTGCTCTTACCCCTATGGTGAGTTTTCAGGTGCTCTCCTCCTTTGATGGTCAGTGATTGCCTCAACCTCTCTTCTATCGAAGCTTGGTGGGTGCTCTGCAGTACTGCACTATTACCTGCCTTCACATTGCCTTCTCAGTCAACAAGTTGTGTCAATTTATGAGTGCTCCCACTAATGTGCATCTTCAAGCTGCTAAGATGGTTCTGAAGTATCTCAAGGGCACCATTTCCTATGGTCTCACACTGTCTAAATGCCAACCTTTGCCTTTGGTGGCTTATTCTGATTCAGACTGGGCTGGCTGTCCTGATGACAGATGCAGCACCAGTGGCCATGCCATCTTCTTTGGTTCCAGCCTTTGTCTCCTGGTCTTCTGGCAAGCAAAAGGTTGTCGCTCGCTCTAGCACTGAAGCTGAGTATAGAGCATTGGCTAATGCTACTTCTGAATTGCTATGGCTTCAGTCCTTGCTCAAGGAACTCTGCTTTGTCTTGCCTTCTCCACCTTTATTGCTTTGTGACAATCTCAGTGCTACATTCTTGGCAGCCAATCCTGTCCTCCATGCTCGCACGAAGCATATTGAGATTGATTGTCATTTCATTCGTGAACTTCTGCTCAACAAAACTCTGAAACTTTGCCATGTTCCCTCTTCAGATCAGGTTGCTGATGTGCTCACTAAGCCTCTTTCTACCAACTTGTTTCTTTCAAATAGAGCCAAACTCACTGTTTTGCCTTACACACTGAGTTTGAGGGGGAATGTTAAACATATAGCAGAGGTGTATGATGGAGGTTGATCAGCATACGTGCAGGCCACGTCAATAGTATGACAACTAGGCATTCTGACAGCAAAGCACAGTCAAAGTCAAGAGTCAAAGTTTGTTAGGTTGTTAGGATTAGTTTTTCTGATTAGTTATTCGTAGCTTCTAGAGCAGGGTGAGCTGTACATAGTGCTCAACTCTATCTATATAATGTATTGAACTATGATTAAGAAGTTTAAGAAATCATTTGCTCAGAATCTAGAATTTAGATCTGAAGCTCTTGTACATTCCTATCGTCCTTCACTTTCAGTTCTTTCAGATTCTGCATAATTTCATTCTGCATAATCACTGCTGCATATTCTACATGATGATTCCTTCGTGAGTGATTCTCTGGTTTGATTAGCAAGTAGGTATTCTTTCTACTACTCTAACTTCTTTCAAAAATTGGTCCAAGTTTTATAACTCAAAACAAACGAAAAAAAAAACTTTTTTAAAAGCAAAAGTAAAAATCTATAAGAAACAATTCTCACTACTCAATTAGAAGAGAAAAGAGACCATTTTATATTAGCATAGAGTTAAATTGGGGAACTATATATATTCAATTTGGTAACAATTAAATGGAAAGGGGATCAAGTTTATGTGAAGTTCTTGCAGGTTTCTCTCTCTGGAAACTCAAAGGCGTGCTTCAAGCTTTCAGTTGAGGGGCAAATCTTCAATTTTAGTGGAAAAGATGATAACTAGGCATGTGCCCAGCGTGTGACAAACTTAAACTATGTTTAAAGACAAAATTGCCTATGTGGCAAATCATTTAGTATATTAGGAGTACAAGATAATTATTTTAGTGCCATGTTAGCTTCCTCAGTTAGTATATAAAGGGAAGATTGACGATTGGACGAAAGTTGCAAAATTTAGATAAACACAAGACTAAATCTTAGAGTTTTAAAATGTGATTTGTAGGAATGTTTAAATAGAATGACCAAAATTACAATTAAGCCTTAAAACTAATTCAGCTCCTAAGGATAAGCTTTGAAATTCAAGATGTAATTTATATTAATTTATTATTCTTAGGTTCTAAAATTTAAAAATATTTGTTTAATGGTGCCAAAGGCACTTATTAATTTTGGTGTCTTTCACAGCATGAAATGATAAAATATTTATTGATATTATGGGTTCTAAGATAAAAAATGACTCTTGGTCAAGTGATACTGAAGTTGTTCTCAGAACTTATGTATTTTATGTTTGAATTTAAAATCATAGCCAAAGAAAGAAAAACAAAAAAGAAAACATTGATATTATGTGGTGATTTTATTTATATATGTAGTCATTCTGTTTATTTTTGAACTTATAACTATATAGTGAACAAAATAATCACGTAACAACGAAAAATATTTTGATCATTTTATTTGATGTAGCAAGCACTTACTTAAAAAATTGTTGCCTTTAATACTTTTTTGTCTTTTTTACAGGTGCAAAGAACTTGGTTGGAATTAACTCTTTACTTTACATAATAAAGTATGTGAGAATAATTATTAGAAAAAAATTAATAGTTTAAGTTTTGATAAAAATAATTATCTTGATAATGATTTATAAACTTTTGAAAATAAACTCCTTCAACTCTCATTAATAGTTATTTGGGTGTATTTTACTTTCTTAAGTGTTAAAGAATTAATTCTCTCAAAAGCTTAAGCTATTAGTGAGAGTTTAAAAATAATTATATATCTAAAATGCTCCTACACTAGAAAGTCATATCGATCTCCTTACCAGTTCGTAAAAAAATACTCTTAATTCTATGTTAAGCACTAATTTAATCTCAAAACTTAAGCTAATATGTGAAGATTCAAGAATAATTTTATATCTAATATAAAATGTATCATGCGCTTTAAAAAAGTCCCAATCTAAAAAGTAGAGTAGTTCGGGAAATATCAAATATTATCTAATGTGCAAAGTATAAAAGTTGTATATGGACAATTAATGTGTAAATAACATAACTCAAAAAATAATATTATTTGTACAAAAACACACCTCTTCTACATTCATATAGTAAATTTGACTTATGGAATGCTCAAATGTTTCAGATATATACACCTAATTGTGCAAATAATGGAAAATGTCGACAAGAATCCAACCTTTTCGGTTGTTGACAAAAGGAAACCACAATGTTTACTGAGCTGAGCCACACCCTATCGTCACTCTCATGATTCCAATGGGTGATTTTGTGTGCAGTGCCGACATTAAAGCCTACAATAGGAAAGAAGACAAGCCGAGGTAAGAGGATAAAAAAGGAAAGTGAAAGTAAATTTACTGAATTCTGCCCATTCTCTCATCTTCTACATACCGACTTGTGTGTCAGGTTCCATTTTTGTTCACATCAACCTGCACAGCTGCTCCTTTCTAGTCCATCTAGGTTGGTTTCAGAATCTTGGTGAAGGTCCTTTTCTTTCCTCATTATCAAAATCAATTTTTGTTATGATTATCCAAATAAAACCTTTTTTTTTTCCCAGTTCTAAAAGAAAAATCCTTTCTTCCCTTTCTCTCTCTCGCTCTCTTTTCAAATTCTCCCAGAAGGGTTTCTTATATAGGAGCTTTGGGTGTGATGCAGTAGGAATTATCTACAGCTAATTCTGAAAATTGAAAATCTGTGTTCTGCAAGTTTTCCTGACCCAGAAACACAAACAAATTTTCTGATATAACTTTGATTGGCATTATATGCCGTAGAATTTATCTTCAGCTTATGGAAATCTGTAATCTTATTAATTTTTTCATGACTCCAGAAGCAATCTTCTCTTCGAAGTTCCCACAAATAAATTTATGGGGTTTCTTTCTTTCCCATAAAATTTTACTCTATAATTAATTTTCTCTGAAATTATATGCCTGCATGTGATTCTCTTTCTGGTGCAAAGTGTAGTTTATTTCTGTAGAATAATAGCTTTATTTAAACCCTTATTGGGGTTAGCTTTTGTTTAAGGAAATGACGAGACAGAAGATACAAATCAAGAAGATCGATAACATAACAACGAGGCAGGTAACTTTTTCTAAGAGAAGGAGAGGGCTTTTCAAGAAGGCTCGGGAACTTTCAACTCTTTGTGATGCTGAAATTGCTCTCATAGTTTTTTCTGCTACTGGCAAGCTCTCTAACTACGCTAGTTCTAGGTATCTCTATCCCCTCTTTATCTTCTATCTTGTAAAAAGAAATCTGTTCTAGTTTTCATGCATTAATTTAATTTTCAAATTGAAAGAGTCTGTGAAAGGATTTCCATGTAACATGATCTTTTGCTCATTATTCTGAACAAACGTGAGGATGACTAAAAATGTACTAGAAAAATATGAATATATGTTTCTCTTCTATCAAAACACACATTTCAATCTCTCTACAAATGTGCTAACCACTCTTCCATTCAGAAAAATAATAATAACTATAAAGGAAAAGAAAAAGGAAAACATGATTCCAGCCTGCAACTTCTCTAGTTACAGTTGGGCTGATTTGCACTATAACTAACTAGTTCCAGAGCCGTTGGTTATATTTTTGTATTGTTTGTTTAGCAAAATAATAATAATAATAAGTAATAACAACTAGTTTCATTTCATTTCATGTGTTAAAAGCTGCAGTTTCCTGGATAAAACTGCAAAAAGTATGTTGTCCCATTTATTTAAGGCCTAAATGCATTTGTATCTTTTCCTTTCTCCGTAAGACACACCATGCTTCTAGTGAGCTTTAGTTAACCTGTCAAATACCTTAAACAATTGTCACTTCATATGATATAGAAGAAGTCAGAAGAGAAATGTAAAGATAACTCTCCCTTAGCTTTTAGTGCTTGATCATGATATTATTTGATGTTAGGATATAAGTTAAACCTTTTGGCCATTGATGAAATCGAAGGGTTAACTACTTTGTACTTACCATAACATCTCAACTCTGTACAAAGTTCTCAAAAGAATGACTGTAATTAACAAGCATACTGCAGGATGAATATAACTCAGCAAAAATTGGAAATAATAGAAGGATGCTTCCTGGGATATTTTAACCTTGGGGATTGTAGTTACTCAAAGGAGTGGCACTTACGCATATGCAAGAGATTGTTTAGATGTGTGTGAATGATTACATTGCTAAGTGTGATGCAGGCTGCAGTACAGGCCAGGAGACATCATCTTAAACAATAAAGTGACTTCATTAGTTTGGTTTCGATCTGATATTGGGGCCTGATTATAGTATCTCATCGCTTTATTGTCAATAATTATATAGAAATGTTATATAGGTTCGTGTTTGTGATGAGTAACTTTAATTAACAATATTCAATCAAGGTTATTTAGTAATTTTCCTTTTGAGTATGAAAATTGGGTATTTAATCATGTAAAAAAACCATTTGGTGTATAAGCTTTATTTCTGTGGGCTTTTATTTAAGTTTATTTTTGTTTCTATGGCTTTTATTTATGTTTATTAGTGAATATATAGTTAAATTCAACTTGAGCTTAAAGTTATGGACTACTTAGTCCCCAAGTTTTAACTAGTACTATTTAAGTTATGTATTTAACTATCAAAGGAATGAATTATCAGATTTATGAATTTATACAGCAATAGGGGTTGATGAGTGCCACTTTAGTTAACAATATTACATTTTCAGTATGGGGTACTTTAGTAGTTTTGCTTTTGAGTATGAAAGTTGGGTATTTGGTTATGTCATTTGTGGGGAGTGCTCTTGGATAGAGAATTTATTTATTTTATATATATAAATAAAAACTGATTCACTTAGAAAAAAAAAAAAAACACTTCTTTATATGTTTAGATGAGTTTCTCAAAATTTTTAAAGTAATTCATTAAATTATATATTGAAGATTTAGAAAAGTCTGGAATGAAAGTTCTACATCTTCTTCTACTTAAGTACTTTTTAAATCACAATGCTTCCAATCTAAGCTCACTTTGTGGACTTGTCTTTTCAGTTTTTTCTGTTTCTATAATTTTTATTTATGTTTATTAGTGGATGGTTATTCAACTTGAGCCTAAGGTTATGGACAACTAGTAGTAGTACTATTTAAGTAATATATTTATAGCTATATCAAAGGAATGAAAGTTGATTTAATTTAGGAATTTATACGGTAATATGCTGTCTTCTTACATTAAAAAATCATTTCTATCAAAACTTAGATTGAATTTGCCCTAAAACCTCTGACCACCAATCCTAATTTTGCTGGCGATGTTCAACGCATCCAAACAGCTCCCCCTTCAGGCCCGAAATTCCATTATCGCTTCCAAACCTCTCTTACCTTTATCTACCTACAATCACCCTTCAATCCTCACCAACTTTTTACCCTTCATATATATATTAGAAAACTCATTCCATGCATGCACATTAAAATGATTTCACATTTTCCTTCCTTTTTTCTCTTTCTCTCACCATCTGCCTCTCTTTTGTCTCTGTTTTCTAGGGGGAATTAAGTTGNTCCAAACAGCTCCCCCTTCAGCCCCGAAACTCCATTATCGCTTCCAAACCTCTCTTACCTTTATCTACCTACAATCACCCTTCAATCCTCTCTTACCTTTATCTACCTACAATCACCCTTCAATCCTCACCAACTTTTTACACTTCAGGCTTATATATATTGGAAAACTCATTCAATGCGTGCACATTAAAATGATTTCACATTTTCCTTCCTTGTTTCTCTTTCTCTCACCACCTGCCTCTCTTTTGTCTCTGTTTTCTAGGGGGAATTAAGTTCCCACTATCCGAGTTTAGGGTAGAACACATTATCATTGTGCAAATTTTTTGAAAAACCAATCATCTAGTGTGGGTCAAACACTTCAATAAGGAGTGAGGGTAGCGCTACTCCTATATTTTTGAGAAGATAGGATAGTAATCACCTTTTAATTTGTTTGAACACTAAATACTCCATGATAGAAGTATTAAGGTCAAATCTCAATATTTGTAATGAAATCAGTGGAGTAGCATTCATGAGAAAGAGATAAGCTACCAACCAAAATGCAATCAATTTGATTAAATCACATTAATTAGGTGGTGGTATTAATTAGAAGATATGATCATGGAATTAGGATGAGCCTTTAAGATAGGTAATTGAACAAGTCTGAAATTTAATTAAGCCTTAATTATATTATAAAGGTTCTGAACTTATTTTATGAATATTTTGCATGAGTTTAACTTATAATAGAATGGGGATCAAAGATTTTGAACTATCACTTGCTTTTTGCTTTCTTAAGTATGCAGCAGGTGATTGAAAGGTATAATCTTCATTCAGATATTAAGAGATCAGATCCATCTAAGCAGCCGCAGGTAAGACTTACTTCCTTTCTTTTTGTTTCATTTGATGAATGATGTTTCATTTGGTCTTAAGGAACTCAAAGAAAAAGTAAATATGATTATCAAATGAATCTGGGAAAGGAACTCTGCACCTCAGGGAGATTCTGTCGCAATATAAGGGCAAGTTTCTCCCAATATGTTTAACCTGATATTTTTCTAGGAAATATATCGATAAAGAAGTAGCATTAATTTATACAGTATTATGAATTGAATAATGAAAATGCATGTTTGTGTCGCATTCTCTATTCACTATATAATTTTGAAATGTAAGGCTACCTCTAGTGATAAAGAAATGTTGATTAGTTGCTTCATGTAGGAACATAATCTACAAAGTGATATTACGTGTGAAGAGAATTGTTTTTGGCATCTCTTTAACTGGAACACGAAAAGTCATGAACAGTAATTTCTTGGAAATTTATGTATAGCTTGAGAGTGGCAACAACAACATGCTGCACAATGAAGTAGCAGATAAGACTCTTGAATTGAGGTACAATTACTTCACAGCTAGCACTTTGTGCTTGCCTATGCACGTACAATTTTGTACAACTGAGAAACATCTGCACCTTTAATAGGCAGTTGAAGGGGGAAGATTTGCAAGGATTGGGGATACAACAATTACAGAAACTAGAGCAAATAGTTGAAAGAGGTTTAACTCGTGTTTCAAAGGCAAAGGTTTGTAACTTTCTATATTTACTGTTTATTTTAAATTTTTATTCCCAGAACTCCCTGCATACCTTATGCTTATGGTTTATTAGAGTCATAATTGAAGCCATACTGAGATTAGTGTGCATACTCTTAACAGATGATATTTTGTGTGTGCTGTTGTTTTAGGATGAAAGAATTGCAAAAGAGATCAGTGCACTCAAGAGAAAGGTGAGATATGCTAAACTTAATTCAATTGCAGAATTTAGCCTTGTACTTGCCAGCAATTGGTGCAGGAAAAGAAAATTAAGCGTAAATGAATAAAAGGTCGTATTATTTTTATCCTTTATGACATATGAATATTATCTCTATAATGTGATCAAATTATACAAAGCTTTTGCGTATGGAGGGATTACAAATCAGAAACACAATATAACCTAGCTAGGTATATAAAATATCAAATCTTAATTTTATCAACCATGATTTTAGAAATATTAAGTAGGAGTGAAAATGAGCAACATCTAAAATGGTAGTGTTTTATCTGATGCTGTCAAAGTATCCACTATTTGTTATTAGTTTCAATCTTTGTATGGTGATACATTGGTCTCAATATATGAAATTTACCAGCTTAAACTGCTACATCTTAGATTGTGGGAATCTTTATCACTGGTTTCAATGATTCATCTGATTACCATTGAACTTCATATTTGACATAACTAACTACATTGTATTTCTCTTATCTCATTGACTATATTTAGTACAGTACATATATATATCATGGTAACAAGTCTCCGCATATATTAAATTTTCCATACTGCCCAATGAAGTTTCATTTGAGGGCTATATAATGTTTGATTTTTCATTCGGGTTTTAAATATTTGACACATACATAGTTTAGTTGGTCAACATTTGCCTTCAGTACATTTGATTAATTGGGAAATTAAGTGGTGAATTTGTATGAGTTTGCCATGTCGATAACTCTCAATCAGATGCTCATAAACAAAACACCAAACTGAATATTGCATTCTGTGTGCATGTGATAAATTCTAGAGCTAAAGTCGGCTATCCTATACGGTACGGAAGGAGCTTATGAGGTTAGGGTAGAATTTTAGGTTTGATTCTCATGTAAACCCAAAATGCCAAAATACTTTTAACTTGTTATAATATGTAAACCTAGAATTGTTACAGAATATGTGGTGGATATAGATAAAATCTGAATTAAAGTATGATAAAACAGTCCTGCATTAACCTAAAGTGATCTGATTAACATAATAGGAGGCGTAAATGGAAATATGTTAGGTTAGAGGATATCGTGGTGGCATTAATCCTTATATGTCATATACTTAAATAGAATCTTTCTCCAACTTCACATGCATTTTGTTGATTTTGAGCTCACCTTCCCTATATTTCTAAGAACATCCTACAAGTAACTAGGGGCTAAACCATTTATGGTCCACCATACTTCTAGATTTCACATTTAATTTTAAGTAAAGTCCACATTTTCTCCTTGTCCTTAATATGGTTTCCCTCCATTCCGTTTATTTTAGTTCCACTACTGCAATTAACTCCATTTAGGCATAGCAAATGGTGCACACATCAACAGAATCTGGCGTACTTTCATCAAAGTTAATTATTCTATATGAGATACAAAAAGTACTCCATGTTTGTGTTTAAAGGCATACCTACAATTCAAAAAATAAAATTTGAACGTGCCTCTATTATTCAATCTGAACTATATATGGTCATGACTTTAAACATATAGCATATTTTTAGTATTACACAACGAATAAAAGATCCTTGATCAAAATAAGATGATTAAGTTCAGGAGTGCACCATTTGCTCCAACTAGATGAAGCAAAAGGGAGTTTTGTTGAAGTTTTAGAAACAAAAGGAATGTGTATATAATTTAAACAAATGCAACGGAGGTTGAAACAATTATCTTTATTGATAAATATGTTGTTACCTTAATCTGATCTCTCTCATGCACTGTTCTTACAATGACTAATTTTACTGTGCAAGCAGGGATTCCATCTTCAGGAAGAGAACCGGCAATTGAAACAGGTAATGGGTTTTCAACTTGCTTATTGATTTACTGTCTCTGTTCTTTCAGATGGTGGGAAAGAGTCTCATTTCAGCAGTTGGGATACATGGTTTTTAGGTACAGAGGCTTGCAAATCAACAAGGGCAGGTATCTGAGTCGTTGATGATATGCAGCTCATCTGATACTCCTCAAGACTACGATAGTTCTGACGCCTCTCTCAAGCTGGGGTTAGTTTACTTATCACTTCCATGAAATTTCTAATTGTTATAAAATCATTCATGAGCCTTTATTTAATAGCTTAAGCTTTTAGGTTGAATTGATTTCTTGACATGATATTAGAGTCTCATTGACCAAGCGGTCAGAATATCAAATCTTTTTGCTCTCACTTTGTTAATTAAATTAAAATTCAGCACATGGGATAAGTGGGTCTGTGCTTTGTTCACGCTTTAAGCCCAAAGGGCTTTTGTCTGCGGGGGCGTGTTATAAAATTATTCATAGGTTGTCATTTAATAGTTTAAACTTTTAGGTTGAATCGTTTTTAATACTAATTAATATATATGCAACTTTAAGAATTGTTCCGTCAACTATTTTCGTCCTCCGCTTATGTCCGTTAATTGAACTTAACAGAAAAGGCCACGTGACACGTTAAGTGCCGATGTGGTCGTTAAATCCTGACGTGGCACCTTAAAAAAATTTTAAAAAAATTCTCTCTCATTTCTCCTCTCTCTCTCATCTCTTATCTCTCTCTTTCTCCCTCTCATCTCTTTTTCTCCGGCAATATCTTTCTCTCTCTCTCTCTCTTAATTTGGGTTGGCTCCATGGGTCAAATAGGTATGATGGATCCGAATTCCTCTTTGAAAGAGGTAACAAGTTATCGCAACTAGTTGAATCGCGCGTATCTCGGTACGCTCTGGGAAGAGCAAAACATAGGGAATCCTCAGAATCCTAATTCCACTCCTACCTTTCGCCGTCGCTCTGGAGACTTTGATCTCGCAACAAGTGTGTACAGGGTCTATGAGAAGCGCTTTAAGAATGGGACTGAGCCTTCCGAATGAAAGTGCTTAGTTTCCCAATAAAGTAACGCTTTTCATTCTCCCACACACCTTTGCCCTCTTTCAAGATAAGTGTTGGACCATCTTCTGTGTCCAATCTTAAAACTTCCTGGGCTGCATGAACTCCCACTCTCAAATTTCTATTTATTACACATGCGCTCAGCAATGTTCTCCACAATTCCAAATTATCTTCAATATAAGGTGATTTAATGATCACTNGGTGATTTAACGATCACTTCTTCTGCCTCTTCCAGTAACGCTGCTCAACTTAACAAACTAACCATACAAGAATAGTGTTTAGGCCCAGGAATTAAACCAATGTCATTCATATAATTCCAGAGGAACTTTCCTTTCTCAACCAACCTACTGTGGCTGCAAGCAGACAATAGAGACAAGAATGTCACTTGATCTGGAATGAGACCCTGTTCAAGAATCTCCTCGAAAAGCTTCAATGCCTCCACCACCATTCCATGGCGACCATATCCTCCAAGCATTGAGTTCCAACACTTTAAATATGGGCGTGAAACTTGGGAGAATACCAAATATGCAACTCCAAGGTCCCCTTTTTGGCATACATATCTACCAGACTCCCAGAAACAGACATTTCAACATCATAACCCAATTTGACAGCATAGGCATGAATCATTTCACCTTGTCTTAAAATTGCAACGTCAGCACATGCACTCAAAGCTGCACTGGGAACATAATTATCCATCTCATGGCCTTCATGACACATTTCCAAAAAGCATCTAATTGCACTTGCGGCATCAGCCACTTTAGAATGACCAGTGATCATTTCAGTCTAGAGAACAACATCCTTCTCTGAGATCGAATAAAATCCTTTCTGAGCGGCTTCAGCGAAAGAAGAATCTTCCAATCGAAGCGGACAGGATGACCCCTTCGACGCTCGCTTCTTTCGCTGTATACCCCCTCCATCTTTCGGAGGTGGAAGAAAGGGTACTTACTATATAGAATGGATATTCTATATTTATATAGTAAGTAGGGCCCCAGAATGCTAAAAAGGTGGGGGAACAATAGTTGTCACGATAGGAAAGAGAAATGACTATAAGGAACTAACGATTCTCTCTTCTTAAACAACCTATATCCTCCACACTTAATCAGCATTTGATAGGTCATTTAAATCATATCTCTATTTCAGTACAATGAGAAGGGGTTTACTATGGTTAGTGTAGTGATATTTGTGGAACCACGTAGATCAAAGAGAGGCATAAAGCCAAATCCTAGGTATCAAGGATGATTTGCACATGTTGGAGACAGTTTGCATGAAGCCATGCATGCAACTCGGGGCACATGTGACTCAGTCCAGGACTGAGTCAACTCGGGGCATAGGTTCTTTGCTAGTTCAACTCAGGGCATTAAGTTGAAACATAGATATTGTATATAAGTGTAGGAAACTGTATATGGACAAGTGTGCAGATAATGTCAATCTATTATGACTCTTGCACATTACACGTGTCAGATATTAGCTTTCTCTAGAAATGAAGAGGATCCAAGCTTCCAGTTCATTTATGTTCTTTTCTTGATTCTATTCGGCACACAATATTATCAAATCACCGACTCAAAGAAAGGAAAAGAAGAGGATCAAGAAAAAAGCTCTCACTTCTCTTGTAATCGATCGCAGGATCTCCTTGTCTAGGAAAACAGACAACTTTTCTCATGTAGGTGATTTTTAATGGATTATTTGGCATTTGTTGTCTCAAAACTCTGCCTAAAACTAATATTAGGAGATATTAGTAAATTGTGGATGAAATTTTTTCAATGATCAAGCTACAAGCAATAGTGCAACTGGTTTTGTGAAATTTGTGAATTGGTCTTGAGAAAATAGCAGTAGTTATCTGAGCTTGTTCATTATTGCTCTGTTCCTCTTTCTGACTAGTGTGTGATTATTAGATGAATTAGACATCAAGTTGTTATTTTGATTATTCGTTCTTCCTATTTAAAACTGCTTGTATTATTTGATTACTATTGGTCTAGTGCAAAAGAATGGAGAGCACAGGAGAAAGAAAGAAAGATATTGCCGAAGAAAGAGAGATATGAGAGGGAGAGAGAGAGAGATAAGAGATGAGAGAGAGATGAGAAATGAGAGAGAGAATTTTTTTAAATTTTTTTTAAGGTGTCAGGTCAGCATTTAACGTCCACGTCAGCACTTAACGTGCCACGTGGCCTTTTCTGTTAATTCCAATTAACGGACATAAGCGGAGGACGAAAATGGTTGACGGAACAATATTTCAAGGACTAAAGTGTCGATAAAAAATTTTGGATGACTAAACTGTCACCAAACCTATTTTTCGAGGACCAAATAGGGGTTTTACTCTTAAATAAAATATAAAAGAGTAACTCATTTTAAAAAATTATTTGAACACTAACTTTTTTTTTATATTTATTTATTATTTTTGTATTATTTTAATAAATTTGTCATATAAAAGATATGAAATGAAATGGATCTCGACTAGGCCGAGGGTACAAAATGTCAGAATCAGATAAGTATATAGGGCATGCCTATCTGTACGGAAAAGCAAACAAGACCATAATTTATTAATTAAGATTACATTACTTTCTAAATTTATAGTGCATCACCAATCTCGAATATAAAAAAAAATATGCATCTCGAGAAAAAAAAATTTAAAGAAATCTGAAATAAAAAATTAACCATATAAAAGATATGAAATGGAATAGACTTGACTAGTACGAGGGTACAAAATGTCAGAATCATAGAAGTAAATAGGGCATGCCAACCTGTACCGAAAAGCAAACATAACCATAAATTATTAATTAAGACAACATCACTGACCAATCGTTCACATCTCCTGTTCCACCTAACATGTTTGGATAGCATTTAAAATTATGTTTAAGTGTAGTCTTAGTCTTTCTAATTTAATGATTTTTGTAAGTCAGTTCTCTTATTTTAAAATTTTACGATTTAGATTTTGTATTTTACCGAATTTGAACAATTTAATCCCTCCCTCATTCAGCCATTTAAAAACTAACAAGAGCTGCTGACATATCCAATTTTTTTTTAATTATTATGAAGATGTCAAATAAGAGTGATGTGGCACAAAATTAAGCCCTAATCATGGGTGTTTTTCCCCAATTCTGATAGATATAGAGTAGAGTCACGTACTCAGTTCTCCATCTCTTCTGAACTAAACTACATGAAGAGCCAAATTCCAAATTCCATTCTTATGAACCCTAGCCCCAAAGTGGTGAGGGATAGAAGAATAGCAAAAAGGAAGAAGAGAGAAACGAATAGAAAATGGAAAAACACTCAAAGATTTGTAGCCTGCAATTTGTAGGGATCCGTTATTTATGCAAATTGGTTACTTTGCAACCAATAAGAAAAGCCGGTCGAGTATCCAAAAGCAAAAAATCTATAAGAAACAGTTCTCACTACTCAATTAGAAGAGAAAAGAGACCGTTTAAATTGGGGAACTATATATATTCAATCTGGTAACAATTAAATGGAAAGGGGATCAAGTTTAGTTGAAGCTCTTGCAGGTTTCTCTCTCTGGAAACTCAAAGGCGTGCTTCAAGCTTTCAGTTGACGGGCAAATCTTCAATTTTAGTGGAAAAGATGATAACTAGGCATGTGCCCAGCGTGTGACAAACTTAAACTATTTTTAAAGACAAAATTGCCTATGTGGCAAATCATTTAGTATATTAGGAGTACAAGATAATTTTTTTAGTGCCATGTTAGCTTCCTCAGTTAGTATATAAAGGGAAGATTGACGATTGGACTAAAGTTGCAAAATTTAGATAAACACAAGACTAAATCTTAGAGTTTTAAAATGTGATTTGTAGGAATGTTTAAATAGAATGACCAAAATTACAATTAAGCCTTAAAACTAATTCAGCTCCTAAGGATAAGCTTTGAAATTCAAGATGTAATTTATATTAGTTTATTATTCTTAGGTTCTAAAATTTAAAAATATTTTTTTAATGGTGCCAAAGTCACTTATTAATTTGGTGTCTTTCACATAAAATATTTATTGATATTATAGGTTCTAAGATAAAAAATAGTTTGTGGTCAAGTGGTACTGAGCTTGTTATTAAGATTTATATATTTTATGTTTGAATCTAAAATTATAGCCAAAGTAACAAAAAAAAAACATTAANAAAAAACATTAATATTATGTGGTCATTCTATTTATATATATAGTTATTCTATTATTTTTGAACTTATAACTATATACATGAATAAAATAATCACATAGCACCGAAAAATATTTTGATCATTTTATTTGATGTAGCAAGCACTTATTCAAAAAATTGTTGCCTTTAATACTTTTTTGTCTTTTTAACAGGTGCAAAGAACTTGGTTGGAATTAACTCTTTACTTTACATAATAAAGTATGTGAGAATAATTATTAGAAAAAAATTAATAGTTTAAGTTTTGATAAAAATAATTATCTTGATAATGATTTATAAACTTTTGAAAATAAACTCCTTCAACTCTCATTAATAGTTATTTGGGTGTATTTTACTTTCCTAAGTGTTAAAGAATTAATTCTCTCAAAAGCTTAAGCTATTAGTGAGAGTTTAAAAATAATTATATATCTAAAATGCTCCTACACTAGAAAGTCATATCGATCTCCTGACTAGTTTGTAAAAAAATACTCTTAATTCTATGTTAAACACTAATTTAATCTCAGAACTTAAGTTAATAGGTGAAAATTCAAGAATAATTTTATATCTAATATAAAATGCATCATGCGCTTAAAAAAAATCCCAATCTAAAAAGTAGAGTAGATCGGGTAATATCAAATATTATCTAATGTGCAAAGTATAAAAGTTGTATACGGACAATTAATGTGTAAATAACATTACTCAAAAAATAATATTATTTGTACAAAAACGCACCTCTTCTACATTCATATAGTAAATTTGACTTATGGAATGCTCAAATGTTTCAGATATATACACCTAATCGTGCAAATAATGGAAAATGTCGACAAGCATCCAACCTTTTTGGTTGTTGACAAAAGGAAACCACAATGTTTACTGAGCTGAGTCATACCCTATCGTCACTCTCATGATTCCAAATTCCAATGGGTGATTTTGTGTGCAGTGACGACATTAAAGCCTACAATAGGAAAGAAGACAAGCCGAGGTAAGAGGATAAAAAAGGAAAGTGAAAGTAAATTTACTGAATTCTGCCCATTCTCTCATCTTCTACATACCGACTTGTGTGTCAGGTTCCATTTTTGTTCACATCAACCTGCACAGCTGCTCCTTTCTAGTCCATCTAGGTTGGTTTCAGAATCTTGGTGAAGGTCCTTTTCTTTCCTCATTATCAAAATCAATTTTTGTTATGATTATCCAAATAAAACCTTTTTTTTTTCCCAGTTCTAAAAGAAAAATCCTTTCTTCCCTTTCTCTCTCTCGCTCTCTTTTCAAATTCTCCCAGAAGGGTTTCTTATATAGGAGCTTTGGGTGTGATGCAGTAGGAATTATCTACAGCTAATTCTGAAAATTAAAAATCTGTGTTCTGCAAGTTTTCCTGACCCAGAAACACAAACAAATTTTCTGATATAACTTTGATTGGCATTATATGCCGTAGAATTTATCTTCAGCTTATGGAAATCTGTAATCTTATTAATTTTTTCATGACTCCAGAAGCAATCTTCTCTTCGAAGTTCCCACAAATAAATTTATGGGGTTTCTTTCTTTCCCATAAAATTTTACTCTATAATTAATTTTCTCTGAAATTATATGCCTGCATGTGATTCTCTTTCTGGTGCAAAGTGGAGTTTATTTCTGTAGAATAATAGCTTTATTTAAACCCTTATTGGGGTTAGCTTTTGTTTAAGGAAATGACGAGACAGAAGATACAAATCAAGAAGATCGATAACATAACAACGAGGCAGGTAACTTTTTCTAAGAGAAGGAGAGGGCTTTTCAAGAAGGCTCAGGAACTTTCAACTCTTTGTGATCCTGAAATTGCTCTCATAGTTTTTTCTGCTACTGGCAAGCTCTCTAACTACGCTAGTTCTAGGTATCTCTATCCCCTCTTTATTTCTATCTTGTAAAAAGAAAATCTGTTCTAGTTTTCATGCATTAATTTAATTTTCAAATTGAAAGAGTCTGTGAAAGGATTTCCATGTAACATGATCTTTTGCTCATTATTCTGAACAAACGTGAGGATGACTAAAAATGTACTAGAAAAATATTAATATATGTTTCTCTTCTATCAAAACACACTTTTCAATCTCGCTATAAATGTGCTAACCACTCTTCCATTCAGAAAAATAATAATAACTATAAAGGAAAAGGAAAAAGGAAAACGTGATTCCAGCCTGCAACTTCTCTAGTTACAGTTGGGTTGATTTGCACTATAACTAACTAGTTCCCTAGCTGTTGGTTATATTTTTGTATTGTTTGTTTAGCAAAATAATAATAAGTAATAACAACTAGTTTCATTTCATTTCATGTGTTAAAAGTTGCAGTTTCCTGGATAAAACTGCAAAAAGTATGTTGTCCCATTATTTAAGGCCTAAAATGCATTTGTATCTTTTCCTTTCTCCGTAAGACACACCATGCTTCTAGTGAGCTTTAGTTAACCTGTCAAATACCTTAAACAATTGTCACTTCATATGATATAGAAGAAGTCAGAAGAGAAATGTAAAGATAACTCTCTTAGCTTTTAGTGCTTGATCATGATATTATTTGATGTTAGGATATAAGTTAAACCTTTTGGCCATTGATGAAAACGAAGGGGTTAAGTACTTTGTAGTTACCATAACATCTCAACTCTGCACAAAGTTCTCAAAAGAAGGACTGTAATTAACAAGCATACTGCAGGATGAATATAACTTAGCAAAAAATGGAAATAATAGAAGGATGCTTCCTGGGATATTTTAATCTTGGGGATTGTAGTTACTCATAGGAGTGGAACTTACGCATATGCAAGAGATTGTTTAGATGTGTGTGAATGATTACATTGCTAAGTGTGATGCAGGCTGCAGTACAGGCCAGGAGACATCATCTTAAACAATAAAATGACTTCATTAGTTTGGTTTCAATCTGATATTGGGGGCTGATTGTAGTATCTCTTCGCTTTATTGTCAATAATTATATAGAAATATTATATAGGTTCGTGTTTGTGATGAGTAACTTTAATTAACAATATTCAATCGAGGTTATTTAGTTATTTTCCTTTTGAGTATGAAAATTGGGTATTTAATAATGTAAAAAAACCATTTGGTGTATAGGCTTTATTTCTGTGAGCTTTTATTTAAGTTTATTAGTGAATATATAGTTAAATTCAACTTGAGCTTAAAGTTATGGACTACTTAGTCCCCAAGTTTTAACTAGTATTATTTAAGTTATGTATTTAACTAACAAAGGAATGAATTATCAGATTTATGAATTTATACAGCAATGGGGGTTGATGAGTGCTACTTTAGTTAACAATATTACATTTTCAAAGGAATGAAAGATGATTTAATTTAGGAATTTATACGGTAATATGCTGTCTTCTAACATTAAAAAATCATTTCCATCAAAACTTAGATTGAATTTCCCTAAAACCTCTAACCACCAATCCTAATTTAGCTGGCGATGTTCACCGCATCCAAACAGCGCCCCCTTCAGCCCCGAAACTCCATTATCGCTTCCAAACCTCTCTTACCTTTATCTACCTACAATCACCCTTCAATCCTCACCAACTTTTTACCCTTCAAGCTTATATATATTAGAAAACTCATTCCATGCGTGCACATTAAAATGATTTCACATTTTCCTTCCTTTTTTCTCTTTCTCTCACCATCTGCCTCTCTTTTGTCTCTGTTTTCTAGGGGAATTAAGTTTGTAAGCTAGTCCTATTCCCACTATGTGAGTTTAAGGTAGTACACATTTTGGGTTTTGATATCATTGTGCAAAATTTTGAAAAACCAATCATCTAGTGTGGGTCAAACACCTCAATAAGGAGTGAGGGTAGCGAGACTCCTATATTTTTGTGAGGATCGGATAATAATCACCTTTTACATATATATATTTTCAAGTAAATCAATTAGGATACTATAGTTAGTTTGAGCACTAAATACTCCATGATAGAAGTATTAGGGTCAAATCTCAATATTTGAAATGAAATCAGTGGAGTAGCATTCATGAGAAAGGGATAAGCTACCAACCAAGATGCAATCAATTTAATTAAATCACTTTAATTAGGCGGTGGTATTAATTAGAAGATATGATCATGGAATTAGGATGAGCCTTTAAGATAGGTAATTGAACAAGTCTGAAATTTAATTAAGCATTAATTATATTATAAAGGTTCTTAACTTATTTTATGAATATGTTGCATGAGTTTAGCTTATAATAGAATGGGGATCAAAGATTTTGAACTATCACTTGCTTTTTGCTTTCTTAAGTATGCAGCAGGTGATTGAAAGGTATAATCTTCATTCAGATATTAACAGATCAGATCCATCTAAGCAGCTGCAGGTAAGACTTACTTCCTTTCTTGTTGTTTCATTTGATGAATGATGTCTCATTTGGTCTTAAGGAACTCAAAGAAAAAGCAAATATGATTTCAAATGAATCTGGGAAAGGAACTCTGCACCTCAGGGACATTCTGTCGAAATATAAGGGCAAGTTTATCCCAATATGTTTAACTTGATATTGTTCTAGGAAATATATCGATAAAGAAGTAGCATTAATTTATGCAATATTATGAATTGAATAATGAAAATGCATGTTTGTGTCGCATTCTCTATTCACTATATATTTTTGAAATGTAAGGCTACCTCTAGTGATAAAGAAATGTTGATTAGTTGCTTCATGTAGGAACATAATCTACAAAGTGATATCACGTGTGAAGAGAATTGTTTTTGGCATCGCTTTAACTGGAACATGAAAAGTCATAAACATTAATTTCTTGGAAATTTATGTATAGCTTGAGAGTGGCAACAAAAACATGCTGCGCAATGAAGTAGCAGATAAGACTCTTGAATTGAGGTACAATTACTTCACACCTAGCACTTTGTGCTTGCCTATGCACGTACAATTTTGTACAACTGAGAAACATCTGCACATTTAATAGGCAGTTGAAGGGGGAAGATTTGCAAGGATTGGGGATACAACAATTACAGAAACTAGAGCAAATAGTTGAAAGAGGTTTAACTCGTGTTTCAAAGGCAAAGGTTTGTAACTTTCTATATTTACTGTTTATTTTAAATTTTTATTCCTAGAACTCCCTGCATACCTATGCTTATGGTTTATTAGAGTCATAATTGAAGCCATACTGAGATTAGTGTGCATACTCTTAACAGATGATATTTTGTGTGTGCTGTTGTTTTAGGATGAAAGAATTGCAAAAGAGATCAGCGCACTCAAGAGAAAGGTGAGATATGCTAAACTTAATTCAATTGCAAAATTTAGCCTTGTACTTGCCAGCAATTGGTGCAGGAAAATAAAATTAAGCGTAAATGAATAAAAGGTCGTATTATTTTTATCCTTTATGACTTACGAATATTATCTCTATAATGTGATCAAATTATACAAAGCTTTTGCGTATGGAAGGATTACAAATCAGAAACACAATATAACCTAGCTAGGTATATAAAATATCAAATCTTAATTTTATCAACCATGATTTTAGAAATATTAAGTTGGAGTGAAAATGAGCAACATCTAAAATGGTAGTGTTTTATCTGATGCTGTCAAAGTATCCACTATTTGTTATTAGATTCAATCTTTATATTGTGATACATTGGTCTCAATATATGAAATTTACCAGCTTTAAACTGTTACATCTGAGATTGTGGGAATCTTTATCACTGGTTTCAATGATTCATCTGATTACCATTGAACTTAATATTTGACATAACTAACTAAATTGTATTTCTCTTATCTCATTGACTATATTTAGTATAGTGCACATATATATATCATGGTAACAAGTCTCCGCATATATTAAATTTTCCATACTGCCCAATGAAGTTTCATTTGAGGGCTATATAATGTTTGATTTTTCATTCGGGTTTAAATATTTGACACATACATAGTTTAGTTGGTCAACATTTTCCTTCAGTACATTTGATTAATTGGGAAATTAAGTGGTGAATTTGTATCATTTTGCCATGTCGATAACTCTCAATCAGATGCTCATAAACAAAACACCAAACTGAATATTGCATTCTGTGTGCATGTGATAAATTCTAGAGCTAAAGTAGGCTATCCTATACGGTAAGGAAGGAGCTTATGAGGTTAGGGTAGAATTTTAGGTTTGATTCTCATGTAAACCCAAAATGCCAAAATACTTTTAACTTGTTATAATATGTAAACCTAGAATTGTTACAGAATATGTGGTGGATATAGATAAAATCTGAATTAAAGTATGATAAAACAGTCCTGCATTAACCTAAAGTGATCTGATTAACATAATAGGAGGCGTAAATGGAAATATGTTAGGTTAGAGGATATCGTGGTGGCATTAATCCTTATATGTTATATACTTAAATCGAATCTTTCTCCAACTTCTCATGCATTTTGTTGATTTTGAGCTCACCTTCCCTATATTTCTAAGAACATCCTACAAGTAACTAGGGGCTAAACCATTTATGGTCCACCATACTTCTAGATTTCACATTTAATTTTAAGTAAAGTCCACATTTTCTCCATGTCCTTAATTTGGTTTCCCTCCATTCTGTTTATTTTAGTTCCACTACTGCAATTAACTCCATTTAGGCATAGCAAATGGTGCACACATCAACAGAATCTGGCGTACTTTCATCAAAGTTAATTATTCTATATGAGATACAAAAAGTACTCCATGTTTGTGTTTAAAGGCATACCTACAATTCAAAAACTAAAATTTGAACGTGCCTCTATTATTCAATCTGAACTATATATGGTCATGACTTTAAACATATAGCATATTTTTAGTATTACACAACGAATAATTGATCCTTGATAAAAATAAGATGATTAAGTTAACGAGTGCACCTTTTGCTCCAACTAAATGAAGCAAAAGGGAGTTTTGTGCAGGTTTTAGAAACAAAAGGAATGTGTATATAATTTAAACAAATGCAACGGAGGTTGAAACAATTATCTTTATTGATAAATATGTTGTTACCTTAATCTGATCTCTCTCATGCACTGTTCTTACAATGACTAATTTTACTGTGCATGCAGGTATTCCATCTTCAGGAAGAGAACCGGCAATTGAAACAGGTATTGGGTTTTCAACTTGCTTATTGATTTACCGTGTCTGTTCTTTCAGATGGTGGGAAAG
>QAOA01002704.1:374729-402615 GCA_003255065.1 Cercis canadensis
ATTATATGCCGTAGAATTTATCTTCAGCTTATGGAAATCTGTAATCTTATTAATTTTTTCATGACTCCAGAAGCAATCTTCTCTTCGAAGTTCCCACAAATAAATTTATGGGGTTTCTTTCTTTCCCATAAAATTTTACTCTATAATTAATTTTCTCTGAAATTATATGCCTGCATGTGATTCTCTTTCTGGTGCAAAGTGGAGTTTATTTCTGTAGAATAATAGCTTTATTTAAACCCTTATTGGGGTTAGCTTTTGTTTAAGGAAATGACGAGACAGAAGATACAAATCAAGAAGATCGATAACATAACAACGAGGCAGGTAACTTTTTCTAAGAGAAGGAGAGGGCTTTTCAAGAAGGCTCAGGAACTTTCAACTCTTTGTGATCCTGAAATTGCTCTCATAGTTTTTTCTGCTACTGGCAAGCTCTCTAACTACGCTAGTTCTAGGTATCTCTATCCCCTCTTTATTTCTATCTTGTAAAAAGAAAATCTGTTCTAGTTTTCATGCATTAATTTAATTTTCAAATTGAAAGAGTCTGTGAAAGGATTTCCATGTAACATGATCTTTTGCTCATTATTCTGAACAAACGTGAGGATGACTAAAAATGTACTAGAAAAATATTAATATATGTTTCTCTTCTATCAAAACACACTTTTCAATCTCTCTATAAATGTGCTAACCACTCTTCCATTCAGAAAAATAATAATAACTATAAAGGAAAAGGAAAAAGGAAAACGTGATTCCAGCCTGCAACTTCTCTAGTTACAGTTGGGTTGATTTGCACTATAACTAACTAGTTCCCTAGCTGTTGGTTATATTTTTGTATTGTTTGTTTAGCAAAATAATAATAAGTAATAACAACTAGTTTCATTTCATTTCATGTGTTAAAAGTTGCAGTTTCCTGGATAAAACTGCAAAAAGTATGTTGTCCCATTATTTAAGGCCTAAAATGCATTTGTATCTTTTCCTTTCTCCGTAAGACACACCATGCTTCTAGTGAGCTTTAGTTAACCTGTCAAATACCTTAAACAATTGTCACTTCATATGATATAGAAGAAGTCAGAAGAGAAATGTAAAGATAACTCTCTTAGCTTTTAGTGCTTGATCATGATATTATTTGATGTTAGGATATAAGTTAAACCTTTTGGCCATCGATGAAAACGAAGGGGTTAAGTACTTTGTAGTTACCATAACATCTCAACTCTGCACAAAGTTCTCAAAAGAAGGACTGTAATTAACAAGCATACTGCAGGCTGAATATAACTTAGCAAAAAATGGAAATAATAGAAGGATGCTTCCTGGGATATTTTAATCTTGGGGATTGTAGTTACTCAAAGGAGTGGCACATACGCATGTGCAAGAGATTGTTTAGATGTGTGTGAATGATTACATTGCTAAGTATGATGCAGGCTGCAGTACAGGCCAGGAGACATCATCTTAAACAATAAAATGACTTCATTAGTTTGGTTTCAATCTGATATTGGGGGCTGATTGTAGTATCTCCTCGCTTTATTGTCAATAATTATATAGAAATATTATATAGGTTCGTGTTAGTGATGAGCAACTTTAATTAACAATATTCAATCGAGGTTATTTAGTAATTTTCCTTTTGAGTATGAAAATTGGGTATTTAATAATGTAAAAAAACCATTTGGTGTATAGGCTTTATTTCTGTGGGCTTTTATTTAAGTTTATTAGTGAATATATAGTTAAATTCAACTTGAGCTTAAAGTTATGGACTACTTAGTCCCCAAGTTTTAACTAGTATTATTTAAGTTATGTATTTAACTAACAAAGGAANTGTATATGAATTACACTCACTTATACAGCAATGGGGATTGATGAGTGCTACTTTAGTTAACAATATTACATTTTCAAAGGATGAGCTTAAAGTTATGGACTACTTAGTCCCCAAGTTTTAACTAGTACTATTTAAGTTATGTATTTAACTATCAAAGGAATGAATTATCAGATTTATGAATTTATACAGCAATGGGGGTTGATGAGTGCTACTTTAGTTAACAATATTACATTTTCAAAGGAATGAAAGATGATTTAATTTAGGAATTTATACGGTAATATGCTGTCTTCTAACATTAAAAAATCATTTCTATCAAAACTTAGATTGAATTTCCCTAAAACCTCTAACCACCAATCCTAATTTAGTTGGCGNAAAAAAAAAAACACTTCTTTATATGTTTAGATGAGTTTCTCAAATTTTTTAAAGTAATTCATTAAATTAAATATTAAAGCTTTAGAAAAGTCTGGAATGAAAGTTCTACATCTTCTTCTACTTAAGTACTTTTTAAATCACAATGCTTCCAATCTAAGCTCACTTTCTGGACTTGTCTTTTTAGTTTTTCCTGTTTCTATAGTTTTTATTTATGTTTATTAGTGGATGGTTATTCAACTTGAGCCTAAGGTTATGGACTACTAGTAGTAGTACTATTTAAGTGATATATTTATAGCTATATCAAAGGAATGAAAGATGATTTAATTTAGGAATTTATACGGTTATATGCTGTCTTCTTACATTAAAAAATCATTTCTATCAAAACTTAGATTGAATTTACCCTAAAACCTCTAACCACCAATCCTAATTTAGTTGGCGATGTTCACCGCATCCAAACAGCTCCCCCTTCAGCCCCGAAACTCCATTATCGCTTCCAAACCTCTCTTACCTTTATCTACCTACAATCACCCTTCAATCCTCACCAACTTTTTACCCTTCAGGCTTATATATATTGGAAAACTCATTCAATGCGTGCACATTAAACTCATTCCATGCGTGCACATTAAAATGATTTCACATTTTCCTTCTTTTTTCTCTCTCTCTCACCATCTGCCTCTCTTTTGTCTCTGTTTTCTAGGGGAATTAAGTTTGTAAGCTAGTCCTATTCCCACTATGCGAGTTTAAGGTAGAACACATTTTGGGTTTTGATATCAGTGTGCAAAATTTTGAAAAACCAATCATCTAGTGTGGGTCAAACACCTCAATAAGGAGTGAGGGTAGCGATACTCCTATATTTTTGTGAGGATAGGATAGTAATCACCTTTTACATATATATATTTTCAAGTAAATCAATTAGGATACTATAGTTAGTTTGAGCACTAAATACACCATGATGGAAGTATTAGGGTCAAATCTCAATATTTGAAATGAAATCAGTGGAGTAGCATTCATGAGAAAGGGATAAGCTACCAACCAAGATGCAATCAATTTGATTAAATCACTTTAATTAGGTGGTGGTATTAATTGGAAGATATGATCATGGAATTAGGATGAGCCTTTAAGATAGGTAATTGAACAAGTCTGAAATTTAATTAAGCATTAATTATATTATAAAGGTTCTAACTTATTTTATGAATAGGTTGCATGAGTTTAGCTTATAATAGAATGGGGATCAAAGATTTTGAACTATCACTTGCTTTTTGCTTTCTTAAGTATGCAGCAGGTGATTGAAAGGTATAATCTTCATTCAGATAATAACAGATCAGATCCATCTAAGCAGCTGCAGGTAAGACTTACTTCCTTTCTTGTTGTTTCATTTGATGAATGATGTCTCATTTGGTCTTAAGGAACTCAAAGAAAAAGCAAATATGATTTCAAATGAATCTGGGAAAGGAACTCTGCACCTCAGGGACATTCTGTCGAAATATAAGGGCAAGTTTATCCCAATATGTTTAACCTGATATTGTTCTAGGAAATATATCGATAAAGAAGTAGCGTTAATTTATGCAGTATTATGAATTGAATAATGAAAATGCATGTTTGTGTCGCATTCTCTATTCACTATATAATTTTGAAATCTAAGGCTACCTCTAGTGATAAAGAAATGTTGATTAGTTGCTTCATGTAGGAACATAATCTACAAAGTGATATCACGTGTGAAGAGAATTGTTTTTGGCATCTCTTTAACTGGAACATGAAAAGTCATAAACATTAATTTCTTGGAAATTTATGTATAGCTTGAGAGTGGCAACAAAAACATGCTGCGCAATGAAGTAGCAGATAAGACTCTTGAATTGAGGTACAATTACTTCACAGCTAGCACTTTGTGCTTGCCTATGCACGTACAATTTTGTACAACTGAGAAACATCTGCACATTTAATAGGCAGTTGAAGGGGGAAGATTTGCAAGGATTGGGGATACAACAATTACAGAAACTAGAGCAAATAGTTGAAAGAGGTTTAATTCGTGTTTCAAAGGCAAAGGTTTGTAACTTTCTATATTTACTGTTTATTTTAAATTTTTATTCCCAGAACTCCCTGCATACCTTATGCTTATGGTTTATTAGAGTCATAATTGAAGCCATACTGAGATTAGTGTGCATACTCTTAACAGATGATATTTTGTATGTGCTGTTGTTTTAGGATGAAAGAATTGCAAAAGAGATCAGTGCACTCAAGAGAAAGGTGAGATATTCTAAACTTAATTCAATTGCAGAATTTAGCCTTGTACTTGCCAGCAATTGATGCAGGAAAAGAAAATTAAGCGTAAATGGATAAAAGGTCGTATTATTTTTATCCTTTATGACATATGAATATTATCTCTATAATGTGATCAAATTATACAAAGCTTTTGCTTATGGAGGGATTACAAATCAGAAACACAATATAACCTAGCTAGGTATATAAAATATCAAATCTTAATTTTATCAACCATGATTTTAGAAATATTAAGTAGGAGAGCAACATCTAAAATGGTAGTGTTTTATCTGATGCTGTCAAAGTATCCACTATTAGTTTCAATCTTTGTATGGTGATACATTGGTCTCAATATATGAAATTTACCAGCTTAAACTGCTACATCTTAGATTGTGGGAATCTTTATCACTGGTTTCAATGATTCATCTGATTACCATTGAACTTCATATTTGACATAACTAACTACATTGTATTTCTCTTATCTCATTGACTATATTTAGTACAGTGCATATATATATATATCATGGTAACAAGTCTCCGCATATATTAAATTTTCCATAGTGCCCAATGAAGTTTCATTTGAGGGCTATATAATGTTTGATTTTTCATTCGGGTTTTAAATATTTGACACATGCATAGTTTAGTTGGTCAACATTTGCCTTCAGTACATTTGATTAATTGGGAAATTAAGTGGTGAATTTGTATCAGTTTGCCATGTCGATAACTCTCAATCAAATGCTCATAAACAAAACACCAAACTGAATATTGCATTCTGTGTGCATGTGATAAATTCTAGAGCTAAAGTAGGCTATCCTATACGGTAAGGAAGGAGCTTATGAGGTTAGGGTAGAATTTTAGGTTTGATTCTCATGTAAACCCAAAATGCCAAAATACTTTTAACTTGTTATAATATGTAAACCTAGAATTGTTACAGAATATGTGGTGGATATAGATAAAATCTGAATTAAAGTATGATAAAACAGTCCTGCATTAACCTAAAGTGATCTGATTAACATAATAGGAGGCGTAAATGGAAATATGTTAGGTTAGAGGATATCGTGGTGGCATTAATCCTTATATGTTATATACTTAAATAGAATCTTTCTCCAACTTCCCATGCATTTTGTTGATTTTGAGCTCACCTTCCCTATATTTCTAAGAACATCCTACAAGTAACTAGGGGCTAAACCATGTATGGTCCACCATACTTCTAGATTTCACATTTAATTTTAAGTAAAGTCCACATTTTCTCCATGTCCTTAATTTGGTTTCCCTCCATTCCGTTTATTTTAGTTCCACTACTGCAATTAACTCCATTTAGGCATAGCAAATGGTGCACACATCAACAGAATCTGGCGTACTTTCATCAAAGTTAATTATTCTATATGAGATACAAAAAGTACTCCATGTTTGTGTTTAAAGGCATACCTACAATTCAAAAAATAAAATTTAAACGTGCCTCTATTATTCAATCTGAACTATATATGGTCATGACTTTAAACATATAGCATATTTTTAGTATTACACAACGAATAAAAGATCCTTGATCAAAATAAGATGATTAAGTTAAGGAGTGCACCATTTGCTCCAACTAAATGAAGCAAAAGGGAGTTTTGTGCAGGTTTTAGAAACAAAAGGAATGTGTATATAATTTAAACAAATGCAACGGAGGGTTGAAACAATTATCTTTATTGATAAATATGTTGTTACCTTAATCTGATCTCTCTCATGCACTGTTCTTACAATGACTAATTTTACTGTACAAGCAGGGATTCCATCTTCAGGAAGAGAACCGGCAATTGAAACAGGTAATGGGTTTTCAACTTGCTTATTGATTTACTGTGTCTGTTCTTTCAGATGGTGGGAAAGAGTCTCATTTCAGCAGTTGGGATACATGGTTTTTAGGTACAGAGGCTTGCAAATCAACAAGGGCAGGTATCTGAGTCGTTGATGATATGCAGCTCATCTGATACTCCTCAAGACTACGATAGTTCTGACGCCTCTCTCAAGCTGGGGTTAGTTTACTTATCACTTCCATGAAATTTCTAATTGTTATAAAATCATTCATGAGCCTTCATTTAATAGCTTAAGCTTTTAGGTTCAATTGATTTCTTGACACGATATTAGAGTCTCTTTGATCAAGTGGTCAGAATATCAAATCCTTTTGCCCTTACTTTGTCAATTAAATTAAAATTCAGCACATGGGATAAGTGGGTCTGTGCTTTGTTCACGCTTTAAGCCCAAAGGGCTTTTGTGTGCGGGGGCGTGTTATAAAATTATTCATAGGTTGTCATTTAATAGTTTAAGTTTTTAGGTTGAATCGTTTTTAATACTAATTAATATATATGCAACTTTAAGAATTTAGCCAATTCATAATAGAGTGATAACATTGATATAGTCAGTTCTATAATTGTGCACCCTTAACCAATGTGAGATTTGGGTTATACAATATAGTAAACTTTTTAATATGTATTTATAATAAAATCCCTCGTATTTCCAACAGAGGCAAGTATTGGTCATGATTGATAGGACTAGATTCTGTTACCACTTTTTCGAAAGCTACTCAGTTGAGTTTATTTTACACTTTTGCAGGTTGTCTTTGTTTAAGTAAAACAAACGTTTATTTAGAGGAAAATGGCAGTCTCTTCCATTCTTTTCCTAAAATAATTCAATGCAGCAGTGATGTCTTTGCATGCATTCCGAGAGAAGTTGCTTGTCTAAGTAAATAAGGGAACTTCCACTTATCCACCATGATCTATTAAGTTAGTTACAATTTCCGTCCTGAACTTTTGATTTGAGCCTATTGCGCCAATCTATTTATATGTCCCCCTAATAGCGCCCCATCGTGTAAATTTTAGGGTTAATTTGATTATAATGCTCAAATTTTAACATTCATGTATAATATTAGATAGCTTTGTATCCAAATAAATAAAAAAAGTGTTTTTGATTGGACCAAGTGCACGTAAATGTGTGGGAATGTGATATCTATGAAATAAATATATTAGGACACTTTTTAGTGATTTGTAAATTTTGCTACACTATTCTTGCCTATTCTACCTAACTTTGGATCAATTCTCATATTGTTCTGTTACCATAAGGTGAGATGTGCTAAAATTGAAAGTTTAAGAGTAGATAAGAATTTTCCTAACTATAACAACGAGTGCAGATGAAACCCAGCTCAGGGATCCATAGTTCATTCCTTTGCCCCATTTTTTTTTTTCTTTTTTATGCGAGGTATATATAAATTTCATAACTTGATGAAGAAATAGCATAAAAGGAAATAATAAAGCAAAGGGAGGTGAATCCTCCAACCAAGCTAAACAAAATGAAAGACAGATATGGCTTAGCAAGATAGTCAGCAGCTCCATTGCAGACATGGGTAATGTCCTTTGCAATCAAACCTTGAGGTCATTTTTTTTTAGAAATAATTTGTTTATTTTTTTTTAGAAACTAATAGTTATTTTTTTAAAATCTCACCCTACTTGAATTTTAAAGAAATTTACACAACTTTTATAATAGAATAACAACTGCCTAACCATTAGGATCCCTCGAGATTTTTACTATTTTGTACGTAAGTTTGTGTGTTGAGTGGGTGTTATTCTGTATTTTTGTTGTTTTAGATTTAATTTTTATTATTAAATAACAAGGTGATAAAGATTAAATACATGCATTTTTTAGTGGTTGATAGAGCATAGTTTATTACATATTTTTATTTATATTCTTAACAATATGCAAATATTAAGTTACTAATATAAATCAATCATAATAGATCAGGGAATTAGAAAAAAAAATTCAAAATGGATAACATTGTTCTTTTTTAATCTGAAATGGATTAGATTGTTAAAACATAGCAAATCTAAATTATATTAAACCTTAAACTTTTTTCTAGATATGGTTCATAAATCATAATAGATATACTCATGCGTNTTAAACTTTTTCTAGATATGGCTCATAAATCATAATAGATACACTCGTGGGTGTGAATTTTTGAGGTGAGTATTATGTTATTCTCGAGTAGCACTACCTTTATGATTGGGAGGTTTTATGCTAAATGAAACGTTGATTTTAATATTATCAGAANATTTTTTTATAAAATGTACAAATGAAACAATACATAAAAATTAAAAAATAAATAAATAAAAATATTATTAACTGTTTTATCCTATTAAAATCGAAATTTATCAATTATTTAATTATTTAATTATATTAAATAACTTAATTTTTAAAAAATTTTATGATAATACCAAAATTAAAATATCAACTCACCCGAACCCTCTTAGTGGTGGAGGAGGGGGATAGCGTGGCGCTGAGCCGCTCACCCATTTTTAATGGTGTTAATGTCATTCCTGTAACTNTAGATATTTTAAATATTTTATTAATTTTTCAACCAGAGTGAAACACGTTTTTACTTGTGTAAAACATGTATAAACTGAACACATTTTAGAGCATGTCACCCAAAAAACGTGTTCACTATTGATGAAAAGGGACGTAAAAAACGATAGAAATAAACTCGCTTTAAGACTGAGAAAACACGGTTTTGCTCAAAAAGATGTTCTACTTTTTTCTCAAAGGCATGCTCCAAATGAATGAAAGAAAAAGGCCCAATGTTTTCATTTGGAAAGGTGAAAACTTATCAATACGAAAGAATTATTTCATTATTGTTCACTAATAATATTGGAATTGCTTGGAATCTCCTTTTTCTGTTTTATTCATCGTTTTCTTTTGATTATTAATAATATCTAGTAGTATAAATAACAAAAAAAAAATATTAATAAATTTTAATTTAACTCACAAAAAGCAAAAACACAATTATCTTAAAGAAAAAAAAGTTTGTTATGCTTAATATCTTAAAAAATATTTGAGCAAAAGTGTGTTTATTTCTACACTTTTCTACGTTTATTTTTTTTAATAGTAAACACGTTTTTTGAGTGAAATATTCTAAAACGTATTTAATTTATATACGTTTTATATAAATAAAATGTAATTTAAAAAATAATTTATAAAAATATATTATTTGAGGTCAATTTACCCGAACACTCTTAGCGTGTCGCTGAGCCGCTCACCCATTTTTAATGGTGTTAATGTCATTCCTGTAAATGCATACACTCGAGGAGTACGAGGGTACAAAATGTCAGCACATGAGCAACAATAAAGCATGGTATCTGTACGGAAAGCAAACATCACCGTAAATTAACACTATCGATCCGATCATCAGGGGGTGCTATGCTACACCCCCTGATATGACTTGACTGACTTTTATCAGTCTTTTGCAGTTTTTTGTCTAAAATAGTGGGTGAAGAACCGGCTGCTTACAAGTTGTTTTAATTATAAAAGGAAAACAAAACTTAAGGAAATTTGTAAAGTTACCCTCCCAATTCACATTCCTTTTTATTGTTTCCATCAATTTCCTTCCAAAATATCGAACCACAGAATCAAACTCAAACTCAACCATGGCGGAATAAGCTTAAGCCTCTTTCCCTCACTTCGTGATCGTCGTCGATACCTGAGGCCTCTCTCACATTGCCATGGCTTCAATCTCAGACATTTGTTCATCTTCTCCAACTCTAAAGCTCCAAAAGCAAACTCCAAGGCTCTGTAAACTGCTACGCAAAGAATTGGTGGCATTTTCTGCTCCGGGGCTTTATCTTGATAAAAGTCAGTCAAGTCATGTCAGGGGGTGTAGCATAGCACCCCCCATCTCAAATGTACTCTCGATCTCCGTTAGCTTGACAAGGACCCAACTTTTTTCACATTAACAAAAATTTATATTTACTGTAGTTTTTATTTTTATAATATTATGTCATTTTGTAAAGATTTGTTACGTATATTATTACACTACAAAAGTAACGGTATTTCGTAAATAGTGTTACTTTTGTGAAGATGTAATATTCAAATGGCCTCATTATAAGGGTAACACAATAAACTCAATTGTATCATTATTTTATTATAACAAAATTGTCATGATATTTGGCAGAAATTATAATTGAGTATTACAATTAGACTTATTGTGTCATTCTTATAAAGATGTCCTTTAGATAATACACTATCATAAGAGTGGCATTATTTACCTAATAATTTCATTTCTATAATACCACAATATACACAATTACATCATCAGTAATCTCAACTTAATAAAAATTACAATAAATATAAAAATTATTTAAAAACATGATATTTGAAATTAAAATTTTAAAGTATATTATTAAATTCAATGATCCACTTTTATCTTTGCCCACAAAGGGAAAGCNTTTATCTTTGCCCACAAAAGGAAAGCCCATATTGCCTTTGCTGCACCAGGTCACATCCTATCTTCTCTCTCTCTCGGGCTTCTCATTCAGTGATTCTGAGGAGTTGAGTGCTCACATCACTGTTGTACAAAAGGAAAGAGCGATCAAGGAAAGAGAATTAGGTAAGAGGAAATAAAAAGAACCTCAAATTTCCCTTTACATAATTTATGGGCTCATCAATCTTGTGCTGTCTTAAATGCCAAGTTTTCATTTTTGTTCTATTGCATTGTTGCCATCTGAGGTTGGTTTCAGATCTCTTGATTAAGCTGAGGGCCCTTCTTTTTCCTCTTTCAGATAATGGAAACCCTTATTCTCCTTTTCCATTCTCTCTGCAGAATAAGTCTCTCTATTTCTATCTTTCTCTCAAGGTTTCTCCCTAGCTAAGGTTTTCTTCCCAAAGATAAATTTTCTGGAACATGGATTAGTTTCATCTGATTGTTAAGTATTTTGTAAAGAAAACGTTAGAGCTCTCTGTTTCATCTAAAACCCATAAACTTTTACTCTACAAATTTCTCTCTCGTTTAAGATTACAGCCATTGATTATCTCTTTGGTCTAAATGGACTAGTTTTATTTAGCCCTTATTTTGGTTGGTTTTGTGGTAGGAAAATGACGAGACAGAAGATACCGATCAAGATGATCGACGGCATAACAGCAAGGCAGGTGACTTTCTCTAAGAGGAGAAGAGGGCTCTTCAAGAAGGCTCAGGAGCTTTCCACTCTTTGTGATGCTGAAATTGCTCTTGTTGTCTTTTCTTCTACTGGCAAGCTCTCTGACTATGCTAGCTCAAGGTCTCTTACCCCTTTATCTTTCTTCTCATTTTCTCAAACAAAAAAAATCTGTTCTACTTTGATTTCTTTTACTTTTGTCATGCCTTGCTCAATCATGCACTAATATTTAATAGTATTATGTTTATTTATTTTAGGGAGAGAGCTGTGTTTATTTGATGTCGCCATGCCTTGCTCAATCATGCACTAATATGTGAGCATAGTCTCACCCTTTCAAGTAATTTACTTTGAAATGTTTAACAAATTTAAGAATATTTGTGCCTGTTTAACTTGCATTTTGAAATGTGCCACTCAATTAATGTTATTCATCCTAAATTAAACCGTTTTTTTTGGTAAACATTACAACGTGCTTAGAGTTAACATCTCAACTCTTGCACAAAGTAATTTCGAAAATAATGTTTTGAAGAAAATTGGATTGGGGGAATAACTTAATAATGAATGGAAGTAATATAAATTAAGATATTTTTCTTAATATTCATCTTCGATAGTGTAGTAAGTAACTCATTAAAAGATTTGCACATGCATGTGTGTGATTGAATCGAATTCGTGTGCATGGAAAAATTACTAATTAAGACTTAGAATTCCAAGTAAGCTAGAAGTGCATAAAGATACATACATTGATACGTACACACACACACATATATTGGAATACTCTCCTTACACGAAAAATAATTGTTCATCTTCCTTCCTCATTCTTCTCTTTGTCTACAATATAAAGAAAGTAGTAAATTGAAAGATAAAATTATAACACAAACTTCCTTGGTTTGGTTGATGTAACCTAGCTATGTCCATGGGCAAACGGATGAGGAGAGCTTTTCTATAATCTGCAACAAGTACTAGAGCAGTGTACAATGGCAGTTTAATTATGAATCCAATGTTCTCACTCAATAATTAAATTATAAGACAATTGATTTTTTTTTTTGAAAAACATTATACAATGAATCTTCTAGAACCGAGGCCTCCAAACCACCTGACAACATGGGATCAATTCATTCAGAAGAAATCTCAAGGTAAATGCACAATATGTGGGAGGCGCCCTTGGCCTTGGGTGCCTACCAAGCTAGTAGGCCTTGTTAGAGTCACTTTCTTCTTGGCTCTACAACTTATCTTGTATTTTTGTCCCTTCAAAACATGCCCTTGCAAATCCACACCTGTCCAAGGTGCTTTTACAACGTCTCCTTGCACCTTATCAACTTGTTGCATTCAAAACTTGTCCCTTGGTGACAAAAGAAATGTTTTGGTTTTTATTAGTGAAATCCAAATGAATTCAAGACATAGATGATCAGGAAAAGCATGTGTTTGTATATGAAATACACTCACTCACCATGTGCACACACACACCTTGGTATGAACCTCTAGTTGCAAATTGTCCTTTTCTTTTTCAAACTTTTTATTAGTGATAAAGAGATCCAGAGTAAATGAAGAAAAGATCAAGAAAAAGATTAATTAATATGTTAAAAAAGATAGAAACAAAGAGAGCATGGATAAGATGTCCTTGAACTACTAAGTTATATATGGAAAGTTATCCCAAATTTATGTGGCCAAAAATACCCTTTTAAATAATAATATAGAGATCTAGTAGTACCTTCTTAAAAGTTAAAAGTAATGGTTTGTTAGTTTTTATTCTTTCTGAATCATAATTTTAAAATCCATATAAATTTTGTATGCCACTAACTTAATTATATCATACACACAGGACTTGAAGAGCTCCATTGTACAGCGTGTTCTAACTGCACATTCAGAACATGCCCATGAAAGTGAATTTACCAATGTAGGATTATTTTTAACAAAAAAAATGTATATAAAGCTTTTATAATTGGTAGAATTTTTTTTTTAAAAAAATGGATAAAACCCACTGCCTTATAAAAGATTTGCATCTGATTGCATTTTATAATAAATGTATTTGGCATTTATGTTTTAGTCTCATAAGATTAAGTGTCTCTAAGATATAAGCTTAATTGCACCATGATTAACTAAGGTGGTATATGCCATTGCCATTCTGTATTAGAATTTCATTCCTTCTTGCATTAATTTATAGGAAAATAGAAGGGGAGTTAAAATTTTTGAATCTGCAATGTTTTTGCTGTCTTCAGTATGCAGCAGGTGTTTGAAAGGTATAATCTGCATTCAGAAATTCATAGTCATTCATCTAAAGAGCTGCGGGTAAGATCTACTTCCTTAATTTTCTACTTGTTAATCAAATGAGTTAATGATATCCCATTAGGTAATGGCCAGGATTGAAGTGCTGAATGACAAAGCAAATGTGCTTGCATGAATCTGGGGAAAATTACTTCTGTTTCTGTTTCTGTTTTCTTCTTTCCTTTTAATCAACAACATTTTGTTTTTTTTCTTTTTTGAATTTTTTTGAGAAGAACTAGGTCATTGACATTCTTCAGCCAATATATTATCAATTAAAATGCCAATCTATTGATAAGTAGCATTGATTCAGAAGGATTATGAGTTGAATAAGTAACTGCTCATATAATTGCAAATGCATTCACTATTCACTTTATCTTATAATTTTAGAATTCAAGAAATATAAACCTCTAGGAACATAAAAAATCAGAGTGCTCCAGGTGGTAACATAACCTAGAAAGAGTTACTATGTGGAATTGAGTTATCTTTGACATTTGTTTAAATCCGAAATGAAAAAGGGAATCATAAATTGCAATTTGCTTGGGCATTTATATACAGATTGAGAGTGACTCCTACAATAAGCTGCACAAGGAAGTAGCAGATAAGACCGATGAACTGAGGTATACACCTCAGAACTAGTACTATGAGCCACTGAGATGCATGCATTTATCATTTTGTATTACTGAGACATGCTTTCCACCTTTCACAGGAAGTTAAAGGGGGAAGAGCTGCAAGGATACTGATTGAGAGAATTACAGAAACTAGAGGAACAAATTGAGAGGGGTTTGAAGCGTGTTTCAAAAGCAAAAGTTTGCACCCTTCTTTGCTTACTTTTTCATACTTTTATATTTGGGATTGAACCTAAAAGATTTATCTACAACTTCAACCATGCCTTTTGTGGTTATGATGCTTATATATTGGAGTCATCTAAAAATTTTGGTACGTTATCTCTTAATAGGTGATTATTTTCATTTGTTTCAGGATGAAAGACTTTTGAGAGAGATCAATGGGCTCAAGAGAAAGGTCAAATATGCAAAACTTTGATTGTTTGAATATCATATCTGTTTTTCTTAGCTTTCCTGCAGGAGCAGAAAGTGATCATAGAGAAATGTAGGGCCAAATGCATTTTATCCTTTGTGATATATGGAGGATTATCCCCATATATAGTTAATTTTGGAGTTATTAGTTTCATTGATTTTCCTCTATAATAGGATTAAATTATAAGCTTTTATACTGGGAGAAAGCATGTGATTAGTGGAGCCATTCTAAATTATATACAACCTACACAATAAATCCCATTAATCAAAACATTGTTGACTACCATAATGTTTATATATTTCGTAAGACTGAATATAAAATACTATCCCAATGCAATCAAAGTTGCCAATTGCTTCAAATTTAATTTAATTCTGAATGGTGGTATATAAGTGGTTTTATTTATTTATTTATTTACTTTTCCTAATGTAATACATTGCAAAAGAAATTATGACTTGCATCATTGCATGATATCTAAAATTTAAATTATGGACAGCAATATGTCATAGAGCGTAGGTACAATGATTAATTACCTGATTTGCTTTTGAACAAGGGCAGTCATCTGAGCCAGTCATTATATGCAGCTTATCTGATTCTCCTCAAGACTGTGATAGTTCTGACACCTCTCTCAAGCTGGGGTTAGTTTATATTGTTCTTGAATTTTGTGATATATATATATATATATATATATACCAAATACACAAATTTCTTTAATTTTCATGATATAGCTTTGGATGGCTTGGTTTAGAAGAAATTGCATAAATGCTAAAAAAAATTGGGCAAAATTCAGGTTCCATATATGGACCAATTTAACTTTTTAGCTAGGGTTTGTTTGGGAATAGGAATGGAAAGGAAAGAGATTGACACAAGAGGAAAGGGAAGGAGAGAGAAAAGAAGGTTTATTCTCCCTTGTTTGGGGAATTAGAAACATACATTACGGAGTTATAACCCCAAACCCCTCATTTCCTTTTCACTTTTTTGAAAAATATATGAAGCATAGAACCTATTTAATACCCCACCCCATTCCAAACAAATTGTTAAAGACTATTCTCAATATGATATCTTATTAATTGAGCACTGGATGTTCTTAATCGAATCTAATTAGACTATGAAGCCATGGTCTTTATAGGAGGGAATGAGCTACGCCTTATAACTCAATTTTNAAAAAAAAAAAAAAAAAAAAAGGCTATACGAAGCAAATAAGAGAGCTGATAAATTAGTTACACACCAATATGAGACAGAGCTATCCTTTGCTGGTGTTCTAATTTTTAAACATGTTATATTTCCTAGAGAAGCTAACTCAGTCATGATGATCAGATATATGAATTTGAAGGGTGATATATTGTTCCTTCTACTTGTTAAATGAGGTAACTAGAGTTTGCATTTATATTTCTTGCAGATTGCCCAAATTTAAGTAAAACAAACTATCCGTTTAGAATATATGAGCACTTAATGGGTTCGCTTCCATCATTTGTCAAATCCAAGTTAATTCACTAGTGTTTTTTGATTTCAAAACTGCTTGTTCGTTTAATGAAAATATGAGTGAAGAGGCCCAGCCAGCTCCGAGTTTTACTTGAATTCTTCTCGTCTCTATTTCGTTCTGCAAATTGGTTCATAGCAGCAAGTATACATATTGCAAAACGTTCAGATCACAGTACCTGACCAGTAACAGAGTTTAATATCTTCACAATTCTTGAAAGCAACCAACATGACTATAATAAATTTAAAATATAGTTTTTATACCTTTGTCTACNAAAAAAAAAAAAAAAAAAAAAAAAAAAAACAAGAAAGAACACATTTTGTATACTTCGATATAGAAAACATCCAGAAAGAATATGATAATGAGAATTGTGAAGCTTGAGAGATCAGGAATTGATTGATCAAACTAAACGAATCAACAATAAAGAAATCAACAAGGAGAAGAAGAAATCACAAATTATGCAGAACCTATGAAGTTCTGCAGAATGCATATACTAGTAAAAGAGAGAGAGAAAGAACTGAAGAGAATCATCTCTATATTGATTTAGTAAGAAAATGAATTGAATGAATACAATCCCTAGCTACCAGAATATATATATAGAGGGAGTTATAACTGAGGCTTCCTCTTGAAGCTTTGACTGATAACAGAAACTAACTGCTATGACAGCTGTCCAATGACAGCCAGCTAGCTATAACACTTATAACAGAATCCTTATAACTATAGATGACTCATCAGTGAAGTGAACATGTCATCCATGATCTGTTTGTAATCTCACATCCGCCCTGTAACACAAGGTTTCAGCACATTGAGTTTGTTGCGATTAGAGAGGAAGAGCTTGGTGGACAAAGGTTTGGTGAGAATGTCTGCCAATTGATCTGAGGAAGGAACATGACAGAGTTTGAGAGATTTGTTAAGCACCCTCTCGCGGAAAAAATGGCAATCAATCTCAATATGCTTTGTGTGTGCATGCAAGACAGGATTGACAGCAAGAAAAGTGGCACTCAGATTATCACATAGCAGCAAAGAAGGAGAGGGCAGAGGTAATCTGAGTTCACGAAAGAGAGACTGTAACCAAAGAATTTCAGACGTGGCATTGGCTAAAGCCCTGTACTCAGCCTCAGTACTTGAGCTTGCCACCACCTTCTGCTTGCCTTAAGTCCAAGAAATAAGGCTGGAACTAAGGAAGACAGCATGACCACTGGTGCTGCATCTGTCATCAGGACAGCCAGCCCAATCTGAATCAGAGTATGCAATCAAGGGCAGCTTGAAGATGCAAGTCTGTTGGAGCACTCATAAATTGACAGAGCTTGTTTACTGAGAAGGAAATATCTGGCCAAGTAATGGTACAATATTGAAGAGCACCTACCAAGCTTCTGTAAACCAAAGGTTGAGACAACAATGACCCATCAGAAAGGGATAAGACTTGAGAACTGATCATTGGTGTAGGGGCTGGTTTGGCATTCTCCAATCCAGCTCGATGAAGAAGGTCAGTAATATACTTGGTTTGGGACAAATGCAGCTGCTGAGGCATTCGAACAGTTTCAATGCCTAAAAAGTAATGAAGAGCCCCCAAGTCCTTTAAAGAAAAAGAAGAATTGAGAGAGGCGACAAGTCATTGAATGAGAACCAAACTGGAACCAGTGAGTATGATGTCATCAACATACACTAACAGGTAAAGCACCACACCAACAGTAAAGAAGACAAACAATGAACTACAAAGAATGGTGCACTTAAAGCCCCATTGTAACAAAGTAGACTTCAGTTTATGAAACCAAGCTCTAGGGGCTTGTTTCAAACCATATAGAGCTTTGCGAAGTCTGCAGACATGCTGCGGGTAAGAGACATCCTCAAATCCCTGTGGCTGTTTCATATAGACCTCTTCCTGTAAGTCACCATTCAAAAAAGCATTATTGACATCTAATTGCTGAATTGGCCAATTATAAGACAGGGCAATGGTGAGTACTATTCGAATGGTGGCAGGTTTTACAACTGGGCTGAAAGTGTCAAAGTAGTCAATGCCATAGGTTTGAGTAAAACCTTGCGCAACCAAACAAGCCTTATACCTTTCAATGGAGTCATCTGGCTTATATTTAAGCTTGTAAACCCACCTACAGCCAACCACATTCTTACCATAAGGACAAGGGACAAGATCCTAAGTTTTATTAGCTTGTAAGGCAGTATACTCAGCAGCCATTGCATCAATCCACTTAGGATACTTACTAGCTTGAGTATAAGTGGATGGTTCAGGAGGAATAAGGCCATAGGCAGTGGTGTAGACTTTGGGTTTAAAAATACCATTCTGGCTTCTAGTAACCATTCGAGAGGGAAGCACATATGGAGCAGCTGATGATGATGCAGCAACTGGAACTAAAACAAGAGGTGAGATAGAAACTGATGCAGTAGAGACAGGAGAAGTAGTAGTTGTGTCTCCTAAATGATCTGTGGGAGAAGGGTCAGGTATAGGTGGTAAACAAGAAGCATGAGGAGAAGGTGGCAAGGTGGGAATTGAAGGGCCCATAATAGGAACATAACAAGTAGAGGATTGGGGAGAGGGTTCTGTGGAAGGAACTTGAAAAGGAAATACAGATTCTACAAACACCACATGCCTTAAAACATATAGACGTTTGGAAGTCATATCCAAGCAAAGAGACCCCTTGTGTTTATTACTGTAACCTAAGAAACAACAGGCAACATATCAATCTTGTAACTTGTGAGTTCTACAGGGTCTCAAGCAGGGAAAACACAAGCAACCAAACACTTTAAGGTGATTGAACTCTGGTATTTTCTGATATAAAACTTCATATGGAGATTTATGATTTAGAACTCCAGTAGGCAATCTATTAATAAGGTAAACACCAGATTGAAAAGCAAAGGGCCAATACTTGGTGGGAATACCTGCAGTAGTAAGCAGGGACAAACCAGTCTCCACCACATGCCTGTTCTTTCTTTCAACAATGCCATTCTGCTGAGGTGTATAGGGACAAGAAAAGCGATGCTCCATACCCAATGTTTGTCCTAGCTGAGTGAAACTGACAAACTCCCCACCAAAATCAAATTGAATAGCTTTAATTTTGCAATCAAACTATCGTTCAACCATAGCTTGAAACCTCTTGAACATAGCTAATGCATCAGATTTAGAGTGCAGTAGATAAAGCCAAGAAAAGTGACTAAAATCATCAATTAACAACAGAAAATAACAAGTGCCATTAACATATTTGCATGAGGGGGGAACCCCAAAGATCAACATGAATCAATTCAAACGGTTTCATTGCTCGAGTGACGGACCTTACAAAAGGCAGCTTATGGCTTTTTGCCAATTGACAAGAGCTACAGATAGGTGTATTATTGAAAGAAAACCTAGACAACTTGCACTTGACCATAACTCTGTTGATTACATCAAGAGTAGGATGACCTAATCTATTATGCCTCAATTGCAAGTTTGAAACAGACTTATTTGAAGCTAAACTGAAAACTTGAAAAACCTTAGCAGACACAGAATCAGAATTGTTGTCAGGCATAAGTCTAGTTATGACTTTGTAGAGTCCTTGATCAATTCTTCCTTGGAGCAGGACCTCTCGGGTTGTCAGATCCTTCACAAGAAAGCAAGAAGGATAAAATTCCACACATGCACCATTATCTTGGCATAATTTTCTTACACTAACCAAATTGATAGTTATCTTGGGAACATGCAACACATTTTTTAAGTAATAAGGGTCTCTTATCAGTTGGAATTGACGTAGTACCAATGTTTAGCACAGTTAGAGTCTTACCATTTCCTACAGTGACTCCGCCGTCCCCAATAAACGGATTATGCAGAGATAAGTTGCCAAGGTCTGCTGTGACATGGTGTGTGGCACCAGTGTCCATAAACCATGGTGTATCTGCAGTATTTGAGGTAGTAGCCATGAAAGCTTGTGGATCTTTATTTTGTGTTGGAGTGGTAGCAGCTTTAGGTTGATAACTGTTGTCAAAACGATGCCAACAATCCACTGCTACATGTCCTAGCTTGTGACAGATTTGACAGAGAGATTTTTGATTTGAACCATTTCCAGTCTTGTTCTTCTTGAATTAGCCACCTTGGCTTGAAAAGTGCCTTGCTGGTGCATTGCCATTTCCAGAATGAGAACTAGGATTACCATTAAATCTTTTCTTCCCTGTAGCTTGATTAAACGTGGCTGCATTGGCCTGAACTAGGACTTGTTCATCCACAGACATTTGTCTCTCTAATCTTTCTTCAAAACTGAGAAGATGACTTTGCAAGGTTTCTATAGAAATTGTTGCAAAGCTGAGAGGAGCGACCACTGAGTTATACTCAGGTCCTAGACCACTGAGAACATCCATGATCTGATCATCTTTAGTTACATTTTCTCCTATTGCTCGAAGATTATCACAGATGTTACGAATTTTTAAGATATATTCCCAGAGTCCAAGGTTACCTTTCCTGGTGGTCTGCAATTTTAGCTTGAGTTCCATGATTCTTGCCCTTGAGGTGCAAGCAAAGCTTTCTGCTAGAGATTTCCAAATATCAGAGGTTGTATTATACGCCATGATTTGTGCCATGATTTGCTCAGTCAGAGAAGCATAGAGCCAACTCATCACCAAGCGATTCTTCATCTGCCAGAAAGTAAAATCTGGATTTGGCATCAAATTTCCTTTAGATGATGACGAATCTCGAACGAATTTTGGAGGATAGAATTGTGATCCATCGAGAATGTCTTCATAACCCTTGGCTATGACTATATTCAGCAATTGATTTCTCCAGATCAAATAATTTCCACGATTAAGTTTGATTGTCAACGCCTGACCAAAGGTTGGAAGATTTAGATTCCCGGATTCTCGAAATGACGATCCAGAACTTGCACTTTGATCTGCCATTAGAGCAGCTCTGATACCATGTGAAGCTTGAGAGATCAGGAATTGATAGATCAAACTAAACGAATCAACAATAAAGAAATCAAGAACAAAGAGAAGAAGAAATCACAAATTATGCAGAACCTATGAAGTTCTGCAGAATGCATATACTACTAAAAGAGAGAGAGAAAGAACTGAAGAGAATCTTCTCTATATTGATTTCGTAAGAAAATGAATTGAATAAATACAATCCCTAGCTACCAGAATATATATATTGAGGAAGTTATAACTGAGGCTTCCTCTCGAAGCTTTGAGTGATAACAAAAAATAACTAACTGTTATGACAGCTGTCCAATAACAGCTAGCTAGCTATAACACTTATAATAGAATCCTTATAACTATAGATGACTCATCAGTGAAGTGAACACGTCATCCATGATCTGTTTGTAATCTCACAAGAATCAGTTGAAGTTTTTATTATTTATTAGTTAACTCTCATATTATATTACACTAACAAGTTGGCAAAATTGAAGTTATTAGTGTAAGCATAGGCATATTAGATTATTAGGTTCTCCATTCATAGTAGCAAAAAAATAGAGTGCCCCATTCATTGTGTATAGAGTTGCACCATCAGATGGTGATATTTGAGTTAATTTATTTTGCACCTACATATGTATTTTGGAGAATTCTTCCAATTCAAAATTTTTCATACTACTTATATGTCTTTTAAAAGGTACAAGACTATATATCTCATCAAAAAGAAAAAGGTTACAAGACTATAAAAGCTACTGTTAATTGGTACTATAAAGGACCTGCACAATGCTTTTTTTTCTTTGGCCTATAGATAGAGACCACAAGGTAACGTACCTAATCTGAACTTGGTGCCAATGCATTAAAGAGTCACATCTCGTGTACGGCTGCCTATTCAATTTGAAACACGATTTATTACACTATGATTTACAATTTTTTAACAAAATTGAGTACATGTGTTGCGAAATTTTGTATTTTTTAAAAAGTATTTGATAGAAGTGTAAATTTTTCAAAAGCTACGGTAATATGGTTTTAATAAAGTGACTATCAACATGCTTTCATCTCATCCCTCACAAAGAGTTCTTAGTTATGAGTAGTGTTATATATATCCAGCCAATTTTATTTTTTTTACCCTTATAACATTTATACATTTGGAAGCATTTTGCCATTGGGAAGGTTTTGGATGAAATTATGATTATGATTATTATATTTTTCAAGATTAAGACTAGGAACTATGTTGTTAGAGATTATTATTGGCCATTGGGAGGATTTTGCTGGGGTCCATCTTATAAAATATTATGCTCAAAAGAGTGCATTTACATGTATTGTAAAGAAAAATTCTTTTTGGTAAGTTTTCTACAAAAGAGTGCATCAACACAATTGATCCAATATGAATTTAATCGAATTTTTGGAAAATTTTTTAATGTGTATGACTTAATTTAATTAAATCTTTTCAAACTACCATCTCAATTAGTGTGACGTAATGTATGAAAAAGCATTTCTCTAATATCTTGCCATGATGCAGCATGCTACCCGCCCGGAAAGCAGTCCTCAAAGTCTATTAAATATCTTCCTGCCAACTGGTTATAGATTAATTAGTCGCAAGATTTTTTTATAAAAAGATGATCTTATATTCGATACTTCTCATTGTCAAAATAAGAGTTTTAAAAGTGCTCTCTCATATAAAATTACAGCTGTACAAATTTTAATAATGGGACTCTTAGAACAAAAATAACTTACTTTATGTTTGATAAGTTTAACTTTATCCAAAAATTAAATCTTAATTCTTAAATTATATAAAAAAAAATAATCTTACAAGTCACTATTGCAGGAGTACTATTGCTTATCAGAACACACGTAAAGAAGTTTTTTTAGAAAAATTTCTTTACTTTTTTTACAAACAAATTGAGCACAATAAATTGCTCTCTTTAGCTAATAAAGACCAAAAAACGAAAAAGAAAAAAGAATGAGGAAAATACGGAAAGTTGCAGAGAAGAATCAATTTTCCCATAAAAGGAAAACCTCATTGAATCCTTAAACAAGGTTATCCTCATCTAATAAATTCAGAAATCTGGTCTTTTCGGGCGGGGTAGGGTTCACTGTTATTCCTGATTATCCCTTTTTTATTAACTATTTTTCTTCACTATCAGTTCCTGTTTAAGTTTCCTTTCTTCAAAGTGAAGATCTGCAAATGTTTTTTGACCCATAAGGTTTGAGATTCTTGGCGAAGACCCTTTTGTTCTCTCTTCCAATAATAAACTGGTTTCTCTCTCTCTCTCTCTCTCTCTCTACCATGAGTTTTTTTATTACCAAAATTTGCATAAAAGCAAATCACTATCATAGTGCTTTATTCCCATGATTCTTGACAATATGATGGATATATATTAGGGAAGAAATATCAGTGCCCTGCTGAGTGCACTGTCAATCAGCAGTTCATTTTCATCTTAAGCCATCTCTGCAATATCTATCACTTTCTCTCCAGTTCCCCTCACACAATTTTCTCTGTAATACTAATTTGATTTGATGGCTCTATATATATGTTTTATTTTCCTCAATCTGATTATTTTTGGTTTTGTAAAGAATACTCATCTTTCTCTATTCATTTGAAACCCGTTGGATTTACTGTGTAATTTTCTATCTTGGATTTTCCATATTATGGTCTAATTAATCTGTTGTTTTGGTCGAATTTCAGCTTGGGAAATGACTAGGAGGAAAATTCAAATCAAGAGGATAGAGAATATAACTGCAAGGCAGGTGACTTTCTCTAAGAGGAGGAGAGGCCTTTCAAGAAGGCACAGGGGCTTTCAACTCTTTGTGATGCTGAGAGAGCTCTGATGGTCTTTTCTAACACTGGCAAGCTATATGAGTATGCTAGTTCAAGGTATCACTCTCTCTCTCTTTTATCTTCATGTAGAAGTGAATCTACTTTTTTAAATCTGGCTATTGACAATGCATCTGTTCATCTTTTATATGCATACTCCTATATGCTTGTTCTTCCTTTTTTTTTTGTGTTTTTTTGTTTTTTTTTGAGAGAGGGGGTTCCCATATTATAATAACCCAAGAAAACACTATGCAGGAAATCAACGAGTTCATTATTCAGGGCCATGCTAATTTTATGTGATCTTCCAAGTGGTACACTATGTTTGGGATTAGATGATAATATAAACATGACAGCTTGGGCTTACATTATTGACCATGTGGTTTGGCCTTCTCGTTGTCTTCGGCCAGTTAGCCTTCGGGCATGACAATTTTCATATGTTTTTTTCAACAAGGAACTCGTGGATGTAGCTTTTTGAAAATTTTCATTTCTAGAGAAATTTAAGCACTTTTTTGTAAAGGGGTTCTTCATTTCATAAAGATATTGCGTTAGTTTAAAGGAAAACACAAGGTGAATCAAAGAATTTGAACTTGCAAACTTTTTGCTGTCTTAAGTATGATGCAGGTGATTGAAAGGCATTATAAGCATTCAGAAATTTCCAAATAGGATCATCCTCAGGATCCGCAGGTAACACTTTCTGCTCAAGTTTTCAAATGATGAATTAATGATATCCTGTTTGGCCCAGGGGTTAAAGAACTGAACACCAAAGCAACATGTTCACAAAAGGAATCTGCTTCTGAGGGAGATTATCTCACAATGAGGAAGCAACCTTTCATTTCTGCCCCCTTTCATCTCTCTCTCTCTCTCTCTCTGTTTCTTTTCTGCTTTTCATACGTGAAACAATTCTTGTATGCTAACCTGGATTTGACATCATTAATGTTTGATAACTTTGCTATCAAACCTTCTTGTGAATCTTTTAGTTGCACTGACAATTAATGAATGAAAATGCACGTTTTTCTGTAGAATTCAGTACTATTCAGTATGTCTTTACCTCTAGGAAGACAGAAAAACTAAAAATTGCTTCAAGTGGTGGTAATGTAGTATAATCTAGAAAATGATATTATGTAGTGAAAAGAATTTATGTATAGCTTTAGCCGTAAATGGAAAATCATGATTGGCAATTTCCTTGCATATTTATGTATAGCTTGATGTTGACACCTACAACAATCTCTGCAAGGAGGTATCTGACAAGACTCGTGAACTGAGGTATACACTGCACAACTCATGTGTACTTTGTGCCTACCATATTTGTATGAGTAAGAGATGCTTCCATCTTTAACAGTCACCTGAGGGGGGCAAATCTGCAAGGATTAACTATACAAGAATTACAGAAACTAGAGGAACTGCTCAAAACAAGTTTGATCAGAGTTTCAAAAGAAAAGGTTTCTCCCCTTTTATGCTCGCATGAGTTCATATATAGCCTGAAATTTGTGCATATGCCTATAGCAGATGACTGTATTGTATGTGTTTCAGGATGCAAGATTTAGAAAGACATTAGCGTGCATAAGACAAAGGTAAATTGCACCGAATGTTTCCCTTATTTCATTTGTTTTCTCTATCAGCTGTCAAAGAAAACGAAGAATTTTATGGTCCAAGGGATTTCATCCTCTCTGAATAAGGGATTATCCCTTAAAATTTTGAGGGGGCATTTAATGGCATATCGATAGAAGACACTAAGATACCATGGTTTCACATGCTTGATATCAAATACCAAGAATATTAGATTCTCATGTCTGGTATGACAATAAAATATCATTTAAAATATATAAGGAATACATAAGAATTAATATGGATATCTTGAATTCTTAGATATCTTATATTCTCATGATAGCAGTGTTTTAAGTATAAACACCCAAGATACTATTTTGCATTACAGTGTAAATAATATGCTAGTGTAACAAACGCCCCTTAAAATTTACATACTTAAGTATCTTACAAAATATATGTGTATATTTTGGTCCATTTAAAGCTACACAACATTGGGTACCTTATCTCTTCCTATAATTCCATCCCATCTGGTCTAAATACAATTTGAACATATAAACTATGACAAAATACCAATTTTCAACCATTAGAGAGACACTAAGGGGACAAAGATTACAATATTTTTTGTCCTATAATCGACTAAATAGTGGGAATTATTCAGAAAGCTTGTGGCTTTTCGGAGCCAAACCGAAATTACAAACCTAGTATATAATGTACACAACAAATTTAATTTAACTTTACAAATGAAGTCTAGGTTCAATAGCATCTCCCTCAGTTAATTATCTTGGCTACTTACTCAATATTGCAAGTGATATCAATATCACAAGCATAACTAATTATAGAGATGATCTATATCGGGTATTTTATTGAGCCCACATACGTGTTGATGAAAATAAATAATTTAGATCATTTTAGTTATTAATTTTATTTGTGATATTAAATGACTAGCCTTAAAAATTTAGGTATTTGTTGATATTCAGTCGCCTCTATTACTTCCCAAAGCCTTCCACAGACCCAACAATATTTCACTCCTCTATAACCGATAGAAAAATAATAATATATAATAACCTCAAAGTCAACAATAATTCAACAAGTTATGTACCTATGTCAAGAAATTAAGCTGGGACGTTTCTCATGATTTAGTCTGTGTTGAATACACTCTTTTTTTTTTCTTTTTCTTTTTTTATGTGAGTGTTAAATATCTTAATAAGGGTAAGATTTAGTATCTCAGGATTGTGTTTTTTGTTATACATAGGTTGCTTCCTTTTTTTTTGTTTTTGACATGAAGGTATACCATGGTTAAATGCTATCAATGGTTTTCAATGTAGTATATAAAAATTACGATTTAACTGCTGAAACTTTTAATGGGGAAACAGTATGTTGCACGGAGGTACAATAATTTAGTTTGTATTAAAAAAAAAAGATGCATTAATATTTAGTTGATTAAACGCAATAGGTATAAATACAGTTTAATAAAATGAATTTAAAATTATAATTTAAAATTCAAATAAAAAAACTTATAAGTAATTGTAAGCCAAATCTTGTTTTATTTTTCTAGAAATGATAATTTAGTTATACTACTGGCTAATATTGTGCTATCAATGCCTAAATAATTAATAGAATCATTCATATTGCTGAATGAAGTGTTGAGTTGATAATTACAATATTGCTGAATGCTGAATGAAATGTGATTTGGTTTAACGCAAAATTGTGTAGTGGCTAAATCTCATGTACTGGCTGAAATTTTGCCTTTGGCTGTTTGATGAATTGGGAATTTGGTCATTATTTGATATATATATATATATATATATATGTGAAGAACCTTTCCAGCTAGTAACTAGTTTGTCCACGTTCAATCTGTTGATAGATGAAGACTTTCGTTAAAGATATATATATATGCCTTTATAAAAATAAAAGAAACCAAACTTTTATTAAAATAAGAATCAAGTGGTCTTTTATATTAGCATAGAGTTAAATTGGGGAACTATATATATTCAATTTGGTAACAATTAAATGGAAAGGGGATCAAGTTTAATTGAAGTTCTTGCAGGTTTCTCTCTCTGGAAACTCAAAGGCGTGCTTCAAGCTTTCAGTTGAGGGGCAAATCTTCAATTTTAGTGGAAAAGATGATAACTAGGCATGTGCCCAGCGTGTGACAAACTTAAACTATGTTTAAAGACAAAATTGCCTATGTGGCAAATCATTTAGTATATTAGGAGTACAAGATAATTATTTTAGTGCCATGTTAGCTTCCTCAGTTAGTATATAAAGGGAAGATTGACGATTGGACTAAAGTTGCAAAATTTAGATAAACACAAGACTAAATCTTAGAGTTTTAAAATGTGATTTGTAGGAATGTTTAAATAGAATGACCAAAATTACAATTAAGCCTTAAAACTAATTCAGCTCCTAAGGATAAGCTTTGAAATTCAAGATGTAATTTATATTAATTTATTATTCTTAGGTTCTAAAATTTAAAAATATTT
>QAOA01002705.1:0-119696 GCA_003255065.1 Cercis canadensis
CCGACCTAAAACTTAATTAATTTGAGGAGCCTCGGCAGCTCATCAAGGGTCGACTCGTCACCCAACACATCCAGGTGGCGAGCGAGGCGGGTGATGACTGATCCTCCGCCAATGGCTCCGAAGTTGCCTCGATGGAAATAGCCCTTGATTAATTGGATGAAGGCATATCCCAGGTGGCAATGACTCTTCTCTGTAATGCATTGGAGGTAGAAGAGGTCCCTCTTACTCACCACGCCTTTGCTCTCTCTTCTGGCATTCAATGAGTGCACCAGCAGCTTGTGGATGTATCTGAGTGCTGGTGACCGGAGGGTGGATGCCTTGGACCGCTTGGCCTCATAAGTGGCTTCAGTGCTCACTTCGAGCCAGCATTCTGCCGGGTCTTTGCTGGTATAGGACCAGTCCAGCAAGAAGGTGTTCTCTGGCCTGATTGCTGCAGATGGCTGTCCAGCTAGCCCTGCCGCCTCAGTGAACTCTTGAAGGTTCATGCTATGCATGAAAGTGCCGAGACGGAACCGGATACTGTCGGGCTCATACCACGTAGAGTTGGTTGGTGTGAAAGTAGTGTTGACCTCTACAGTGGCTAGAAACTCCAGGGTGAGTTCTCTATATGCTGGTTCCTGGAGCTCGAAGACGTTGCCCCACTGTCCTGGACTGAGGAGTTGGCGAATCTCCTCATCGATTCCTAGCTCCTGCAACACTAGCTATACCGGGTATCGGCTAGGTTCAAACGGCTTTATTGAGAGCTTGGCCAATCGCTCCCGATGTTCGGCACCTTGAAAACGGAGGAAGGGGTGGATGGATGTGTCAGGGGCCCCTGACCTTCTCTTCTTAGCTATAGGAGAAGGTGATTCTGGAGGGTTTGGATGGTTCTTCCTTGTCTTCAATTTCTCCCGGCGAGGTTGTGCGTCATCAGTACGCTTTGTCATTTTGGTGTCCTGGAAAATAAATTGAATAAGTAAGTCACCAAACATGGACAAATTTCAATACAGTTCACAGCCAATGTAATAATTACAATAACAGGGTCAGATTTAGTCAATTGAGGGACCACTCCCCACATTCCTTAACTAAAAGAAAGAGAGAATACACAGAAACTCATAACAATACGCAATAGACTCCTGCCATCAACAATGTCCAGTGAACCAGCAGAGGTCAAAACCTAATTTAATGACAGTGTCTATGGGATGGGAAGTACAAAATGACAACATTACAGACCAAGGGCTCAATGTCAGGATAGACTAAATGAGTAGAGCTATCAGGCACATACAAGTCTCACAAGCTACAAGCTCCTGCTGACAATGATTAATATCAAAATTGTTATTAAAACTCAACCACTGGCCATTCTATAAGACAAGTTACCCAATACACCAGTAATGTTACTCCTAGCATACTGTAACTGTGTCACAAATACATTTTTCCTGGTAAGGTAATCAATAGTGGTGTTATAGGATCAGTATTTTTCAAGGAGACCAAGCCTATTCCTCAGCATTTATCAAATTTTTCCTAATCATCAAATTTCCAAATCAGGTATTTCTCAACATTCCACCCATAGTCACTATCTGATGATGTTCTCATGATCAACCATAATAACAAAAGGACAATAAGATCACATCATTCAGTCCCACAATGATTTATTCTTACAGTCAATCATGAATATTATGCTATCCTAAATTTCCTTACTAAATACAGATTATGCAGCAGTTATTTCAGTGATGTTATGATTCCAATTCTTATGCAACCTAGTTAATATTCCCTCACTCAATACAGATTATGCAGAAAACACTCATAGAGCACACGAATTATGCAGATAACTACCATATGAACTAAGCTAGGCACATAGAGCAAACACTCATAATCAAGACATAGCAGAAAATAAGAAGAATTAGGAATGCCATACCTGTAGGAAGCAGGGGTAATCGAAATTTGCAAAAGAACTGCTGCAATGTGTGTGCTGATGTGGTGAAATGGAGAAATGAGACTAGGGCAAAGAATGTGGTGCTTAAATGGACTGGGATTGGCCGGAAATGGGTGTGGGATGCTCGGTATAGCTAGGGATTTGAGAGAGAATGAGAAGAAGGGGAATTTCTGAAGTGATGAAATGCCCTGCGAATTCAGCCTTTAAAGTTTCTGAGTGACACGCCCACAACACGGCCGTGTTCTGTGGGCGTGTCGTGCTGTAAAGTAGAGACACGGGATAAACACGTGGGGTGTTTAAGTGACACGGGGGTGTTGTTTAAATGACACGGGCGTGACTGCTCCGTGTCTTAGACCGTGTCCAAAGTGAGTTTGTTTGAATTAAGTGACACGGTCACCACATGGCCGTGTTAGTGACCGTGTTCGTGATCTGGCAAAATTAAATACTTACCTGAGACAACATTCTCGGTAAGTGACACGGGGGTGAACACGGGCGTGTCAGAGACCGTGTCTGCATGTTAGATTCCTCTGAGAGTTACACGTTCACTGCCACGGCCATGTGTGTGCCCGTGTCTCTCCTCTGAGCTCTCTGTATAGTGAACACGGGTCACAACACGGGCGTGTTCCAAACCGTGTAGTATCTCTGAGCTCTCTGCCCTCTTCACACGGTTCATGACACGGGCGTGTCACTGGCCGTGTTCTATCCTGAGATACCAAAAACAAAACTTAATGAACAAAAATGACAAAAATGAAGATGTAAAACAAAGACAGAATGAAAACAACTAAAAGTAAATAAGGAGAAAGGGGTAAAGACTTGGGTTGCCTCCCAAGAAGCGCTTAATTTTAAAGTCCTCAGCTAGACTATCTCGGAGATTATGCTGATGCAGTGAGGGCCATTGAAGAAATGTGGTGTTTAACCCCATCTCCCAGTAATGCTTAAGTCGTTGCCCATTAACCTTGAAACTCATTCCCGTTTCTCTGTCAGCCACCTCAATCGCTCCATAGGGGTATACTGTCTTGACCATAAATGGTCCTGACCACCTTGATTTCAGCTTTCCCGGGAAGAGTCTCAGTCTTGAATTGTACAGCAAGACTTGTTGTCCTGGTTCAAAAATCCTTTGGATGATTTTTTTATCATGCCATTGCTTTGTCTTCTCTTTGTAAAGCTTGGAACTCTCATAAGCTTTATATCTGAATTCATCCAGTTCGTGAAGTTGAAGTACCCTTTTTTCCCCTGCTTTTGCCAGGTCAAAATTTAGGATCTTCGTGGCCCACCATGCTTTGTGCTCCAATTCGACAGGCAAATGACAAGCCTTGCCATACACTAACTGATACGGGGACATGCCAAGAGGTGTCTTCAATGCAGTGCGGTATGCCCAAAGAGCATCATCGAGTGTCAGGGCCCAATCCTTTCTAGAGGCGTTGACAGTCTTCTCAAGAATTCTCTTCAACTTGACCACTGGTTTGTGGATGATATGGAGTTGCTATGCGGTGTCTCACTCCATACTTGCTCAATAAAGCGTCCATTTGCTTATTACAGAAATGAGTGCCCTCATCACTGATCAAAGCTCTTGGAACTCCAAATCTTGAGAATATATTCTTCTTGAGGAAACTCATAACTATCTGAGAATCATCCGTTCTTGTGGCAGTTGCTTCAACCCATTTAGACACATAATCAACTGCGACCAGAATATACTCATTAGAGTATGATGATGGGAAAGGACCCATGAAATCTATTCCCCAAACATCAAACAATTCAACTTCAAGTACTGAATTCAGAGGCATTTCATGCCTTTTTGAGATGTTGCCAGTCCTTTGGCAGCGGTCACATGTCTTCACATAGTCATAGGCGTCTTTGAAGATTGTTGGCCAGTAGAACCCTGATTGGAGAACTTTGGCAGCTGTCCGATCTCCACTGAAATGGCCACCATAGTTTGAAGCATGGCAATGCCACAATATATCCTTCACCTCTTCTTGTGAGACACATCTCCTCAAGAGCCCGTCAACACATTTTCGCAGCAAATAAGGCTCGTCCCAGACATAGAACTTAGCCTCATGAAGGAATCTCTTTAACTGTTGGGAGTTTAGATTTACAGGTAGGACCTTAGCAGCTTTAAAGTTTGCAAAATCAGCATACCATGGCAAGCTGTGCACTGCCAAGAGTTGTTCGTCTGGGAACTCCTCATTGATGGGAAGAGGTGTAGCTTGGTTTTTCTCTTGTTGCTCAATCCTAGACAGGTGATTAGCCACCACATTGTCCATTCCTTTCTTGTCCTTTATCTCTAGATCAAATTCTTGCAACAGCAAGATCCAGCGGATGAGCCTAGGCTTGGAATCCTGTTTAGCAAAGAGATACCTAAGAGCTGCATGATCAGTATATACAATAACCTTGGCACCTACTAAATAAGAGCGAAATTTATCAAATGCAAAAACAATGGCTAACAACTCTTTTTCAGTAATGGCATAGTTAAGTTGAGCAGAATCTAACACATGACTTGCATAGTATATGGCATGCAATAATTTGTTTTTTCTCTGCCCCAAGACAGCACCTACAGCTATGTCACTAGCATCACACATAAGTTCAAAAGGTAAATCCCAATCAGGTGGGATCACCACAGGGGCAGTAATCAACTTTTGCTTCAATGTATTAAAAGCTAACAGACATTCCTTATTGAAAACAAAAGTTTCATCTTTCACAAGTAGGTTACATAAGGGTTTAGCAATTTTAGAAAAATCCTGAATAAATCTTCTATAAAAGCCTGCATGTCCCAAAAAACTACGCACCCCTTTGACAGTAGTAGGAGGGGGTAATTTTTCAATTACCTCTACTTTAGCCCTATCGACCTCTATCCTCTTGGCAGAAATTTTATGCCCTAAAACAATCCCCTCTCTGACCATAAAATGACACTTTTCCCAATTCAAAACCAAATTGGTTTGTTGGTCTTTTTAACACTAACGACAGATTATGCAAGCAATTATCATAAGAAGAGCCAAAAACAGAAAAGTCATCCATAAATATTTCTATAAATTTCTCATTCATGTCAGAGAATATGGAAAGCATACACCTTTGAAAAGTGGCCGGGGCATTGCACAATCCGAATGACATCCTTCAATAAGCATACACTCCATAGGGGCAAGTGAAAGCAGTCTTTTCCTGATCCTCCGGAGCTATGGCAATTTGGTTGTAACCCGAATACCCATCCAGAAAACAGTAATATTCATGACCGGATAGGTGCTCCAGCATCTGATCTATAAAAGGGAGAGGGAACTGGTCCTTCCTCGTGGCATCATTCAGTTTTCTGTAGTCGATGCATACGCGCCATCCTGTGACTGTTCTAGTGGGAATTAGTTCATTCTTTTCATTCATCACCACTGTTGTCCCTCCTTTCTTGGGCACCACCTGAACTGGGCTTACCCATGAACTGTCTGAGATAGGGTAAATAACTCCAGCATCTAGGAGTTTTACCACTTCCTTTCGCACTACTTCCTTCATGATTGGATTTAGTCTCCTTTGGGGTTGTACAACAGCTTTATGGTTTTCTTCCATGAGGATCTTGTGCATACAAAAAGATGGACTGATGCCTTTTAAATCAGCAATCGACCATCCAATGGCGCTCTTATACCTCCTCAATACCCGTAACAGTTTCTCCTCCTCTAACTTAGTTAATTCTGAATTGATGATAACGGGAGAGGAATTATTCTCACCAAGGAAGGCATACTTCAAGGTCAGCGGCAGTGGCTTGAGCTCAACTTTTGGAGATTGCTCTTGATTCACCTCCCTTTTTAATTCTTCTAGCTTAGGTGGTGCGGATGTCGAATACGATGGTAGAGCATCCAATAATGCTACATGTTCTGCGCATGCTGAATCTCCTGCTAAATCTATTATGGTCACTGCATCCACCAAAACTCTTTCAAGAGGACAAGAGGTTAGATTCTCCCTGAACGTGCTAGCAATGATAGAGTCCAGAATATCCAGGGGGAAGCATTCCTCTTTCTCCATAGGATGTTGCATCGCACTAAACACATTGAAGATCACCTTCTCATCTTGAACTTTCAGAGTCAGAGTCCCATCAGCTACATCTATCAATGCTCTCCCAGTAGCTAGAAATGGCCGTCCCAAGATCAGCGGAATCTCTCCATCCTCCTCCATGTCTAGGACAACAAAATCCACCGGAAAGATGAACTTGTCAACCTTAACCAAGACGTCCTCTACTAAACCGTAGGGATGTTTGATAGACCGGTCAGCAAGCTGCAGTGTAATCATGGTGGGTTTTGCTTGACCAATTCCCAACCTCTTGAAGATAGATAGAGGCATAAGGCTCACACTCGCTCCCAGATCACATAATGCCTTCCCAAAAGTGATGTCTTCAATAGTGCATGGAATAGAGAAACTCCCTGGATCTTTGAGCTTTGGAGGCAATTTCCTCTGTAGAATAGCGCTGCACTCCTCAATCAACATGACTGTCTCATCATCTCCGATTCTTCTTTTCTTGGTCAGAAGATCCTTCATAAATTTCACATAGGATGGCATTTGTTCCAGTGCTTCAGCAAAAGGTATATTTATCTGTAATTTCTTGAAAACCTCTAAGAACTTGCTGAATTGCTTTTCATCCTGGTGTTTCTTGAGCCTTTGAGGAAAAGACACCTTGATTGGAGGTATTGTAGCACAAGGTCTGGTCAATTTCTCCCCCTCTTCTCCACTTTCTGCCTCAGTGGGGCGGCTAGATACTGTGTTCCCATTTGTCCTATTTACCTTATCATCTTTCTCTTCTGGTGTTTCTTGTCTTGGACTGGGCTCCAGCACTTTTCCGCTCCTTGTAGTTATGGCCTTGATATGCTCCTTAGGATTTGGAATAGTATCACTGGGCAAGGATCCTTGAGGTCTGTCTGCCAATTGTCTCGCTATCTGCCCCACTTGAGTTTCCAACTTCCGAATTGATGCATCTTGATTTCTGAACCCGCTCCTGGTTTCCTCCATAAATGTTGCAGTTTTCTGAATGAAAGCCGAGGTTTGAGTGGTCAATTTCTCTAGTGCACTCTCTAAAGAAGGACTCTTCTCATTGGTTTGAGGTTGTGAAGCATGACCTTGAGTTGTCTGATGTGGGGACTGATATGAGTAGTTGGGTCTGTGGGAACCCCCTTGATTTCCTTGATTACCCCATGAGAAATTTGGGTGATTCCTCCACCCCGGATTATACGTAGGAGCATAAGGATTATTCTGAGGTCTGGAAGGATTTCCCATGTAGTTCACTTGCTCTTGAGGCACTGGAGGTCTAAACATGTTGCCCGGACATTCTCCATTTACATGGTTCCCTGCACAAAAGTCACAAACTGGTGGAGAGAAATTGACTGCATTCACGTTGACAGTCTCAAACTTCTTGGACAGCTCAGTCACCTGTTGTGTTAATAGCTTGTTCTGGGCTAACAGTGCATCTAGTGTCCCGACTTCCATGACGCCTCTCTTGACTATGGATCTCTCTCCTTGACTCTGGTAGTCATTACAAGCCATCTTCTCAAACAAATCCCAGGCTTGCTCCGGAGTTTTATAATTCACAGCTCCTCCTGCTGCAGCATCCACATTTGCTTTTGTGTGAGGAAGCATACCGTTGTAAAAACTCTGGACTTGGATCCAAAATTCGAACGAGTGATGTGGGCATCTCCTCAGTATATCATTGTACCACTCCCAAGCTTCACTCAATGATTCTCCATCTTGTTGGCGAAATGAAGTAATTTCTGTCCTCAACCTTGCTGATTTGGAAGGAGGGAAATATTGAGCTAGAAACTTATTCACCAAATCTGACAAAGTGGTGATGTTGCCCCTTGGTTGAGAATCCAACCAGCTTCTGGCCTTATCTCGCACGGAAAAAGGGAAAAGCCTGAGTCGAATTGCATCATCACTCACCCCATTCAACTTCACCGTGTCACAAATCTGCAGAAAGTTGGCTATGTGCCCATTTGGATCTTCTAGCACACTTCCACTGAACTGATTGTGCTGTACTAACTGAAGAAGAGCCGGTTTAAGTTCAAAGTGATTGGCCTGAACCGGTGGTCCTGTTATACTCGCTCCACATCCTGCGGCTGTTGGGATAGAATATTCCATGAGTGTTCGCGGTGGAGGGTTTTGTCCAACTCCATTGCCATTATTGTGCAGTGGAGGATTCTGGTTTTGTTCTGCCATAACTGTCGGATGTGCTTGTCTTGCTCCTCTAGTCTGCTTGCGAAGTCTTCGAGCTGTTCTCTCAATCTCAGGATCAAAAGCTAATGAGCTGGAATCGAGAGTACCTCGCATACACCAAGATTAAAGTAGGTTAAGCAATTGAGAGAAACAGGTTAACAACAGATAAAATATTTGAACCAGATTTACTAACAAAAATTTCAAAATCCAAATTAGGACCTTATTGGTTACTATTAATATTGCTAATACACCGTTAATCCCCGGCAACGGCGCCAAAAACTTGATGGGACTTTTTCCGGCAAGTATACCGGGTCACACAAGTAATATAATAGTGAGTAGAGTATCGTTCCCACGAGGATTAAGGCTTACAATTACCAATTTCACCAATAAAGATTCTATTCGGAAAGATAAATGGTTTGGATTGAAGGCAGCCCTGGAATGAGTTGCTGCAATTAACTAAGTGACAACTAAGTAACAAAACTCAAATAATATCGTAACAATCTTTAAGAGACAATCTAAATGTGAGATTTATAATAAGAATGAGAAAGATTAGGGGTTGATTTCATTCACTTGCAATTCGATTTCCTCATTGACAAGGTAATCTCAGAATCAATACTGGACTACTTATTTCAGTTACAATTCCTTTGTTGTTGGTTCATTTCCTTAAAATGATTGAACCCAATTCCTTGGTGACACAATCCTCCCTATACTAATTACTTGTTCAATTCCTTAATACAACTAATTAATTTAGGTGATTTGGTTCTAGGAAATTAATCTGATACCACCTAAACGAAGTTATCTATTCCTAGATTAACTCAATTTAGGACAGAATTTACAGAGCACATTCGGATCTTACTATTCCTAGTATTGACACGAATCTCTTAACCATTCAAATGGTAGCTAAGCATTTAAAGGCATTAAGAACAGCAAATTCCATTCAACAAAAGAAGTTGTGCTAAAACAAGTTTATTCAATCTTGAAACTTCATTACAAATGAATTACATCAAACCCCCAACAATGAGAATTTAGCTACTCATACTTGAATTCAATAAAAACAAATAAGTACAGTTCAACATGAGATGAAAAGAAGAGAAGAAGAAGAAACTCTATGACGATCCAGTTCCAATTGCACCCCCTGCCTCTCTAGTTCTTCTGCTCCTTTCTTCCCAAGTACGGCCTCCTCTCACACATGCATCAGATTTCCTTTTTATACTTGTGCAGAATTAGGTCATTTGGTCAAAAATAGTTCGAACACGGCTCTGACACGGCCGTGTTCCTTTCTGGTCCTGGGCGTGTCACTTAAGTTGCATTTCTGGTCATTGAACACGGGCTCTGACACGGCCGTGTTCCTTTCTGATCACGGCCGTGTCACTTAGACATGGCCCGTGCTCTTCTCTGGTCTGGGCGTGTCCTGTCTTTGTAGTCTCTGCCTGTTCAACACGGCCCCTCACACGGCCGTGTTCTGCTCTTTCCTTGACCGTGTTTGCCCTTAGACTAAGTCTTTGTTCCTTGGACATTCTGCTTGATCAACACGGCCTTGGACACGGCCGTGTCTGTTCCTGTCTGAGGCCGTGTTTGTCCATAAGCTTAGCAGTAGCCTCTGGATGCTAGACACGGGGTACACACGGCCGTGTTACTGCCCGTGTCTACCTGAAAACTTGGTAGATGGCTGCTTTCATTGCCATTTTCTCCATGAATTGCTTCCAGATTCTTCTCATTTCCTGATTACCCATCTTGGTACCTGTCAAAGCCAATTTATGGATTAAACACCATGTTTAGAGAGAATTTGCTTACAATGCAGGTAAAAATTCAGTATTAAAGCATAGATTGTATAGTTCTAAAAGACAAGTATCAGGTATGAAGGTGAGATATGCCATGAGAGGTGAGAAATGGACGTAAGCCACTGTATTCTCCACCATTGTCAGAATAGAAAGATTTAATTTTAGAATTAAAGGTTGTTTCAACTAAAGCTTTGAATGTTGGAAAAATAATGGCAACATTTGATTTTTGTTTTAGAGGATAAAGCCAAACATAGGGAGAAAAGTGATCAATAAAAATAACATAAAAATGATAACCATCTATTGAGGGATGCGGGGTAAGGCCCCAAACATCAAAGTACACGAGTTCAAGGGGCCTAGAACTAGTAAGACTAGATTTGGCAAATGAATATTTATGACTTTTATTATTGTGACAATCAATGCATAGGGAAAGAGGGGAACAAGAGACAGGAAGACATTGAGAGGATAACACTTGACGTAGGATAGCTAGGGATGGGTGACCAAGCTTATGATGCCAGCGGAGCAGAGAGAGTTTAGTGATGGTGGCAGTGGCATTGGGAGGGGAGGTGAATGATGGTGAGGCAGCAGGAAGCGTGTAGGCATTATTTTCACTCCGCCCTTGCAGCAGTAGGTTGCCTGTGTCCAATGACTTGACTTGAAAATGTGAGGGGACAAATTCAATAGAGGTGTTATTCTGTTTGCAAAGTTGTGAGACAGAAATTAAATTGGCATTAACAGTGGGTACATAAAGCACTTTAGAAAGCTTGAGAGAGGAAGATAAGCAAGAGGAACCAGTGTGTGAAATAGGAAGGGTATTACCATTAGCAACTATTAAATTGTTAGGACCATCATACTCAGTAGAAACAACAAGGTTACTAAAGTCATTGGTGATGTGGTGAGTGGCTCCAGAATCAACAATCCAATGATTGTTAGGGCGAGATGGAGTAGTGGCAGCATGAGTAGAGTGGGAGACATTTGGATTGCTAGTAATCTTAAAATAATATTTTACAATGTGTCCCCTGCGATTGCAAAACTAACAAACCATGGGAGTAGTGAACTTGCGGTTTGGGTCAGGGGTTGTGTTTAGGGAGGAGGGTTGGTGACGTTTCTGGGAAAAGGAGAGGAGGACTGAGTGTTGTAGTTGTTTGAATAATTTTTCTTGGCATAATGGGCAGTGAGGGGTGGGTCAATAGGCCTGTCAGCTTTCTTAAGGTGGGTCTCATGATCAAGAAGCATGTTAAACAATTCATCGAAGGATACAGGGTTCTCTCGTACCCGGAGAGTAGAGGAAATGTCTCAGTATTCAGCACCTAATCCATTGAGACAATGGAGAATGAGATCAATCTCGTCAAGAGGGTGACCAATGATGCTGAGTTCATTAGCGATCTCTTGACACTGCACAAATATTATGTAATGGAGGAAGAACCTTTGGAGAGGTTTGAAAGACGCTCTTTTATAGACATGATGCGAGATCTAGAGCGATTGGCAAAAGCACGTCGCAGCTGGTCCTAAGCAGCTTGAAATGTTTCAGCTTGGGAAAGTATTGCACGTGCATCGATATCACATGCAGCTATGAAGGCTAAAAGCAAGAAGTGGTCTTGCCGGATCTAGAAGGTGTATTTGGGGTTTTCAATTTCTTCCCCATTTTGCATGATAAAAGGTGGGGGACAAGGTGTAGATCCGGTGATGTATCCAACCAGTCCATAGCCAATAAGCGTGGATTTCATTTGCTTTGCCCAAGCAACATAGTTACTGTTGGTTAGCTTGATAACAAGGTTGGAGACATTTGTTGTGACCAACTCAGTGGGTGTGGTGGAAGTTGTGAAGAGAATGGTGTGAGGAGTGGAGGAAGATGACATGGTGAAAGAGAAAATTGAGGACCGAAATGGAGCTTGTGAAAGTTATGGTTAAAGCCCTAATACCATGTAGAAAATGTCACAAAGTCTGGAAAAATATCTTACCTTTCTTTCTTTATTAATGTTAGTGTATATATACACAAATACATAAAACCCTAAAAGAGTTTGAATCCTAAATAAACTGAACTAACCCTAGAGTATTAAACTGCTTTAGATAAGTATTTACAAATGTATATCTTTGACTTTGTATTCTACTTATCTTCTAATAGTCCTTTAGAAATAATTAATTTTTAAAAGAATTTGTAAAGAAGAAAATTATTTTTGAAGATGTGAGACATGACAGCCCCAAGATACTCAGGTTTTCTTGAATTAATTGATATATCAACTTCTTTCAATAAGAAAAGTATGATATACAATTTACTTACATCTCTTTCGAAGTATTTTCATAAATTTGATATTTGATATGATACTAGTATTTGTCATATGTGTAACTATTCTCAGAAAATTGAGATATATAGGTCCAATATTTAGTCGTGTTGGAATTTTTTTATTTGGAAGAATAGTGGTGTTGGATTATTATATTCTTAATTAATAACAAAAGAATATTATTTTATTTTCTTCTACGATTGAAAAAAAAAAAACTACAAATATGATTCTGTGCAGTATAGAAAATTAAATAAGATGGAAAATCTTAATAATTCATTGATCAACCTTATACTTGAAGCTGGAATTATTCAATTACATCTGGATATTATAAATGGCGCCACTTGTTTCGTTTGTCTAAAGCTACCATCAATAATAAGCAAAATGATAAATTAACCATATTTATTTTATTTATGAGATTGACTAGGTATATGTGAAAAATCCAAGCCATATAACTTTACTCTAAGCTCTTGTAATAAAAGCATATTATTACATCACTGAAGGTCTTTTGGTTGTTCTGACATTGATGAATGCGTGCAAAGTTTGGAACATGTATAGCACGGATAATAATCACTTGAGTATCACCTAGATCCTGGTAGAGTATATCAGTTCCATGTTTTGAGCTGGTGGAGATAATCAAAACAGGTCATCCAATGGTACAACTATACTCCTGGGCAAAATTATTCCTGGCTGTGTGCTGTGTAGCATAAGTAGAAGCCAAGCTCAATCGCATGAAAAGAAAAGAAAAAAGAAGAAAGACTTTGATGACACTGAAGCAGCTGTCTAATCTTAGAAGAGGACCTGCAATCATCAAATTTTGGATGTCAGTAGTATAATGTAACTATGCATTCGATTCCAATCTTTATATTGCATCAACAAATAAGAGTCATGCCCTTCTGCCTAGTTGAGATCTCAAAGGAAGAAATAACTAGGATAAAATTGAAGAGAAAGTCTAATTGTATACTAGTTAATTGCGCAAGACATTAGTGCATAACATTTAAGTTGTCAGATTGAAGTTTCAATCATGTCTTATTTAAATATAAAGACACAAGTAATCATGCAGCGAAATAGTATATACATAGATGAACTCAAAATAGAAACCCTAGGCATTTATATACCACCGCCAACCAGTAGATATTATCATTACCACCAACCAAGCAGATATTATCAAATGCAACCAGGAGTTTCCCCAAACACTTCAGAGGGAATTATTGGAAACTCTCTCTCCCATCAAAGTGTTCGAGGGAACTCTAGTTTCTAGGTGACACCTGATGTGCCTTTTCTTTCTTTACTTCTTTTTTTTTTTTTTTTTGGCTTCTGTTGCGCTGAGTTTTTTGGTATAAGTGGCTACTAGTTTAGCTCACTATTTATAATGAGTTGCGTGTTTGCATTCAGCTGCAAATGTTGCTTCTGTTCATGGGAGACTGGAATGCAAAAGCTTTAAGCAAGTGAACCTAGACGCAACATTGGTTTAAAGGGAATAGAAGATGAGAATATTTGTCATGACAGCCGATTTTGAGTGGCACATGCCATTCTGCCACCATGTTTTTACTCTGTCCAACGCTATCCCTTTCAGCTTTTCCAAAATACGGAATCTAGTACGTGAAAGTGTGTTGACTGAACTTTGATGTGGTGCAGGTGCAACTAGAATGTTGTTGGCTACTGAGAAGCCAAGCAGGCAACTTTTCCACCCTTAACTATTTTCTTCACTTCTTCTAGTCTTAATTAAGCTATTTGCTGAATGTTGTTAGGAGCTAGCAATTTTACTTTTGTAATTCAGTTAAAGAATTAATCAAGAACATGTTTGGTGAAGTAAGAATGAGATGAAAATTAAAGAATTAGCATTGACAAGATATTCTAACAAAATAACATGTCTCTAAATACACTGTTATATCAAGAACTCATGTTCCAAAGGTCAACTCTTAGTGTAATGGCTAAAATATGCTTCACTTACAGTTGGTTTATACACACATTTCTGAATTGCTCAAGTTTTAACTCTTAGTACCATCTACTACTCAAATATTCCAAGTAGAACTTGGGGTATAACAAATTAACAATGGAGATGTTGCAAACTAGAAGACATTATATGAGCACTTGAATTGAACTACTTAAGACTGTGGGCTTTAGCCCGAGAGATCGCAGCCCATACTCTTAGATATAAGGTGAACTAGAGGCCGCAAAATCTAACATCTACATGACCCTTCTATGGCTTTTTCCTTTCCTCATAAAAGTGCTCTCTTATCAAAAAAGAACTAGACTACTTAGGGCATGAAATACACTATAAGTTAATATGTGGACACCTATTTATCGTTATGAAATTTGGAATGAAAAAAGTCTAATATGAAAATATCTAAAGGGGTGAAGAACATAAACTTGAATTTGAGCTATTATTCGTTCCTATGAAAATGACTGAAAGGGAATATTGAGAACGGATCTTATGTTAGCTTTTGATGGTTTGAGCAACAAGCCTTGTCCTCTATCACACACTGCATTATGGGTCTCTCTCCCCTTCGTTTGAGCAAAGACCCTGATTCCTGACCAGGTTCAATGTTATAAACACTCAAAAACAAAGATTTCTTCATGTCCACAAAAATTCACTCTTTTTTTTCTTGAGGTATGAAATTCTCTACTATAAATAGAGCATTTGCTGTGCATTCCTATGGAAGAAACCAGTCAACTTGTTGGGAGTCTCTTGGAGTTCCTCTGAACGCTTCATATGGGGCTAGTTCTAATACCCAATTGAAATGATAGTCCTTCTTCATGTGAAGTGTTTGGGGGAACTCCCGGGGCCAACCAACATTGAAATAACAAATATTAACTAAATTATAATCTAACCACTATTTACATTTCATTGATCTGCATAAAGGTGAACCACACACAAATCACACCTATGTATTTATTTTCTTTATCACGCTAGCTGTATATATGCCTTCAATTCATTCTCTTTATCACATTCTGTTTTCTCTACACATTTTTTTTTTATCTGTCTGCCTAATGTTTGATGAGAATAGTAATGTCAATTACATAATACTTAAATGCACAAATCTATTTTTATAGGTAAGTCTATCTGAGTTCAAGTGGCTAGACCCACAAATTCTTTCTTTAGTAATGATATATACACAATCCTTAATTTCACAATAATTTATTAGCTGTATAGTTGTAGAATTTGAGTTCAAATTACCCAATTTGAGTTTTTTAACTCTGATGTTGAGTGGCTTTTATATCCACTTTTTAGATATCTTTTACTTAATTATTTGATTGTTTATTGAGATTAATCATCATCTAATGTGATGTTTTATGTTAAATTGTAGGTTTCATAAGTTAGAATGAAGAATTGAAGAATTGGGAAGTTTTTGGGATAGAATTCAAGGGTTCCGGCACTCAAAACCTAAAGTCGCGGCCCCTGGAGCATGAAACTTAAAACCAGGACAGCAGCTCAGGGGTGCACCCCTTGAACAGTAGCGCCGCACCCCCCGTGTGCCAAAAAACACACATGTTGGGACAGCAGCTCAGCTCCACACCCCTAAAAATACAGAGGTGCGGCGCCCGAAAGTGCAAAGAAGCATGTTTCTTCCAGCGAGTCAAAGGTGCGGCGCCCAAACTTCAGAGGTGCGGCGCCCGTACTTGTTTCTGCAGACGTGACTTAAATTCTTCTAGTTTTAGGGCTTTGTAGGAAGGGGTATAAATAGGAAATCTAGGGAATTAGAAAGGGGATTCTTTTCTGGACTTTTTGGAGGCAAGGAGAGCAAAAACAAGGATTGGAGAATGGCACAACAAGATTGGGGCTTCTCTTCAAAGTTTTTATTCTTCTTCCCTTGGAACCATGTCTAGATTTGATTCTATTATGTTCTTTTCATCTGCTATGAACTAAATTCCTTTCTAGGGCTATGATGTAGCCTAGCTAGGATGATTTTGTGATTTTCTATTTCTTTAATTCAAGAACTCCTTTATTAATTGTCTTCTTCTTTTCAAATCTTCATGCTTTTAATTGCTTGATCACCAATAAGTCGATTAGATAATTACAATAAGACTGGGAGGTAATTTGTAATTAAAGATCATAGAGATTAAGAATATAGGTTGCATGTAGGATAGGAATATACCTCTATGGCCTGTGTAGCTATTAAAAAGAACCATAGAATTAAGTGAATTTTTAGGTTGTTCGCAATTCACATAGGAATATCGTGGGTTCATAACTTAGAAATACTTTTGTTTGACCTTGGGAAAGGCTAATAGATAATTTAGGGTTCTTGGCTAGCAATTAGGAAGATTGTTCTTGGTTAATGAATTAGGAATAGCAAATCGGAATAGCTATGGTGAAATCAAAAGCCCTAGATATTTTTCTCTCTTGATAATTCTATCACTTTTTCTGGTTTAATTTGCTATTTTTCTGGTTTACTTGTTTTTATTCTATTTTTAGTTGTTTCTTGAAAATCTCTCCATATTGATTGATTAGATAAAATTAAGGTTAACCCAATTTCGGTAGTTGATACATTAGTCCTCGTGGGAATGATAATTCTATCTCATTTTATTACTTGGAAACGATAACGTACACTTGCGTTAAGATTTCTCACAACATCTGATTTGACTATATGGCAGTTTTTGTACATTTGTGGAGTAAAAGATTGTTGGGAGTATTGTTTCTCTTTTCTTTTAATTCAAATGAAGACATTTATACAACTCCGCAGGTTTGTGTATCTAAGATTTGTTCAATTATCATTACTCTTGATGAGAACTATAGTGGTTTAAATAAATCAGACTCGTACGTGGGTAATATATATTGAGATGCTCATAAACCATCTACCTCCAAATTTAGGTCCATCTCTCACAACACAAGTTTCAGAAATATGCCATTTTGCCGCTCCCAATATAAACTATTTTGTCATATTTTCAAGTGCAGTTGCATTCTTTGGAAGATACATTGCCATTTCAATCTCACTCATCAGGTAATTGTAAATGCTGGTTATGACTGGTAACATCCTAATGATGATTATGTGGGCATCTGAGCCAGCTAGAGATTCTTCAGCACCTTTAACTTGGGAGTACTCTTCCAGCTGGTTTTAGAAGCCAAAGCAGCAGTCACTAAGATTATACATGAATTCCCATTTTGAATAATGAGTGCTTTTGTAGTTTGATTTTAGAAGGTTCTCAAATGCGTTTTTCACAGTTTTGCATATAATATGATCAATTTAAAACAGAATACTTTTTATTGGTCTCCATGTTTGTGGTTACTTCATGGCTAGAATTGCCTGACAGCCAGGATGAGGATATGTGGCTAGTCTCCCAAATAGCGTACCTGTTATAGCGAAATGTGAACTTTTCAATTTTGTAGACATCGCTAAGACATGACAAGTACTGGATCACAGAATTCATGAAGGCCAAAGTCCTCTTCATTCTGATTATGAACCTTTGCAGGTCACAGTCACCCATGAGGCCAATCATCATATAAGAGTAGTGGTCCTTTCCCACTGGTATGTTGTCTGCATTAAATCTTGAGGTTCATTGGACTAGTCCAAATAGACCTTCACCTTGTTGATAGCGTGTCATTCCCACTGGTATGTTGTCTGCATTAAATCTTGAGGTTCATTGGACTAGTCCAAATAGACCTTCACCTTGTTGATAGCGTGTCATTCCTTACCGCTTCTCTGATCTTGAGTGACGATAAAATGGCGCTGAGAATGCTGTCGAGATGTGGACTTATATAATCTTGACCTTCTTCCATGACCCTTTCTGATTTCTTTTGTCGGTGATCCATTACTCTCTGGTGCTTAGGCAAGAAGATCTTCTTTCTTCTTACCTCTTTCTTTTGGTCGCTGAAGGGTTCACCCATCTTTTCAATGAGGCGAAGAAGGAAGGAAGGCTTGAAGGGATGAAAATTGCCATACACTGTCCAATGTTTTCCCTACACTTTGTTTCTAAATACTGAGTTGGAGTCCAATCCATCAAAGGCATGGAGAACCATTTTAGCTGAACGTCTGGTGTTAAATGGAAGTTAAAAATGGCAGCATGGGTTCTGGTTAGGGGCTGCATATATTTTGTGATCCATGGGTTTCAAATGTTCAAGGCTTTTCTCTGTCTGAATCTCATGGTTTAAATAGTGACTAAATCTTTATTAGTGAATTAATATGTCCAGTAACTAGATTATGGAAAACAATGATTCAAATTGCAGTTGTTGTTGCATTGAATTGCGAGAAATAGGGCTAATAGGGGACTACAATTGGGGCCAATTGCAATTGTAGACCTTTATTTGAAATCCTACCTAGAAGTGGATTTAGAAGCTCTAGAGTTGCCCAAAAAATTAAGCTAATTAAGTCATTTTGAACTTTAGAGCTTTTCTTTCTAAAGAAGATAATGTGAATTCAAGAGTCATCCCATTACTTACATGCTCTTGTGAAAATAGATCATGTCAGATTTGAATCTATCTTCAACTAAAAAATTTAGTTTTTATATATCTAATAAACAAAATAATAAATCAATTGAACTAAAAATGTATTAAAATCTTTTACTTCGGATCAAAGATATTAATAATGCAAAAAGCAAACTTAATTCTATAAAGATCATAATTTTCAAACTATTTCCACATCTACTGTAGTTTTTTTTTTTTATTTTTTAAAATATTATGTCATTTGAAGCTAGAACCACCGATGATACAATTGTGTATATTGTGACACCACAATAATGACACTATTTGGCGAATGATGTCACTCTTGTGGTGACGCAATAAATCCAATTGCGACACCCAATTCGGATTCCTGCTAAATTCCCTGATAATGTTGTCATGGTGGAAGAGTGACGTAATTGGGCTTATTGTGTCACATCCTTAAAGTGACGCCATTTGATATGGATAAAATCCACAAGATGAAAGAGACCCAGGAGAACATAACTGAATACAAAGAAACTTATAGTGGTGAGATATTTAAATAGCTTGAAGGAGTTTCTAGATTTGAACCTATCTAAAGCTATGCGAGCTAGCAAGTGCTATTTCGTAGGAATTTAGTCTAGCAAATCAGAAAGAATGCCTTGTCACTACAAGAAAATTTCTAGATTCCAATGAAATTTTTTCATTCAAATTTTAAATTTCAACAAAATTTTGGTCGTTGAAAAAGTGGTTGTTGGAATTGCAAAATTCTAACAGAAATTTCAACGAAATAGTAATTCCAACAAAATTTTACCGTTGGAATTTGATTTTGAAACAAAAATTTCAACTAAAAATTCTAACAGAAAAATACTGTTGGACTTTGTTTTGAATTTTTTTTATTTTGTTAAAAAATTTAATTTTTAAAATTTTTACATTTTTTTTTTTAAAAAAAAAAACTTGTTTTAAGATTCCTAAATTTCCATTGCACAACCTCAAAAATTAGTCACAAAAGTTGGTAGTCCACATTTTTAACTTCAATTTAAATTTGATCTACTAAACATATAAAACTCCATACATACACAATTAATTATATTTTGCCATGCAATATTCAAAAAAAATTACAGCAAGTAAAATATCTTAATAATTTCAATAAAGTGACATTTTCTTATAAACTCAGAATTTTACAAAACAGTTGATCAGATTAAACAATTTAAAGTCACACAAGACTTGCAGCCGCCCAATATTATAGAGCGGAATGCCAAGAAATGCCCCAGTATAATGTGATTACTCACGCCCGAGCCCTTCTCCACTGAAAAAATTGTATAGCCGCACTATACCTATAACAACTGCACTTCTGTATATGATATTTCTATTCAATTATTTAGGAGCTAATCTAATAAGACACACAGAGAAAGCAGTACAGCGGGCTCCTTTTGCCAGCAAACACTGCTTCTTTTTGTTTAAAGGGCTCTCAATCACCTTCACAATGTTGGCGTCCTAAAACAACAAAAACAAGCAGTAGTTAGGTGATTAACCATTAAACATGCTGTATGAAGATTAAAAAACAAATAACCCTGAATTGTATTTCATACATTTAATGAATGTAATAAATGGAAAGAACCCTGGCTTTAGAAGTTATATAGCTCCTTCATGTCAACAAGGGAAGAAATAAAAGTTAAAGGGAAAACAAGAAACTATCAACAGGGCTACAGGGTATGCTGAGCCATGTCACATATAATTCTTGACTTCGGTCAGCTAGTTTGCAAAGATTTATAAATTGCTAAATGTTGAAAAGGTTTTTAGGCAAACCAATTATATGGAATTATAAGTACATTAATCGGAATTCGAAAAGGAAATGATATATTGAATGTTGAAAGATGTGCATACTTTCTCCTGGGGTAAGACAACAGGTCTAACACTGGCCGTATCACCAATCACTATGACATTGTTAACATTCCCCTTCCCATCCCGTTCTACTGGCGAAGTAGGTGAATGTTTCCATTTCCCATTAACAATGAACTTGTAGTAGTACCTGAAAGCCAAGAGCGATGTCATGTTCATTGAATACATTTAGCTACAACGATCTTGCAGAATGTAGGAGACCCCATTACTTTTCTTGATTATTTTGGAAGGTTGGAGGGGGTCAGTTTTAGCACATGATTGATTTATCTGCAATGGTTCTAAGACTTTTGTAGCTATCAAACTCATATAGTAAAAAAACTTCTGATGCTTCTAACATGTGAAAAATCAGATGCTAGAAAAATACATTGAATAAATTCAAATGTCAACCACATGAGAAATAAAAGCTAATTATCACATGTCATTGCAAACCCATCCCCCTCTTCTCTGTTCTTGTCAGGGATAGGGGAGAGCTGGAACCAGGAAAATATTATAAATAATAGCCTCATTTCCAATAAGGCTCTGTTTAATATATTAAAGAATGACTTGGGTACTTTTAGCCAAAGAGTTCATTGCACCAAGTCAAGTAAAAGTGAGCTTCGACTTTCAATCCATAGTAAGAATCATGGTAAAAGAAGCATGCACATACATTCCTGTGGAAGTTTAAGATGGACAAAGGACCAAAAAGAGGCTTTAAAAAAAATGGTAAGAGCATAACTTCTTAGAGTTTAAATTTGCTCCAGTGTCAGCCTAAAATTATATACACTATCAGTAAGCAGAAAAGTGCCATTTAACTTGAATAATGAAGGTATTTTACTTGCTCTGAAAATATTCTACACTTCTTTTCTAATACATTGCAGCGTATGGTTTACTGTCTATGTAAACTCTTTATGATGTAAAACAGAAAGCAACCAAGTAATTCGTATTGAATTTCTAGTTTTCTTATTTTTCTCCTTCTTTTTTATTTGAAAATTCAAACTGTCAATTATAAGAGTACTCATATGTATATTAGTTGTACTTCCATTCCAATAGAAAGAACCCAATAATTCACGTCTGAACAATTAAGCAAGAGGAACCTGTCAGGTCTGAATGTGTGCCTCTTAGTGACCCAAGTATAAGCTCCCTGAAGGGAAACGTCTGTGATCCAGTGCAGGTATGCAATCACATAAGCAGGAGACCTATCAAATCCCAAAATGCGAGAAACAAAGATGCGATGATTTTTCTTCAGCAATCGGAATAAAAGCCCAACACAATATGGAAGTTTCTTTCTCAAATCAAAAGAACCTCCCTCCCTGAAAAAAACAGACAAGCAAACTCAACAACAACAGAAATGAAGTCTGAGAGATGGAAAAATTAGGGCATTTCAATTCCATTCGAAAATATTCTTGATGCTCCTTAATTGCAGTATAGAAATCTTAAAGAAAAGAATTGTTAAATAGTATTCAGCATTTAGCAATTCACCTCATAAAGTGACACTCGACAACTCTAGTTTATTCTTTATTAAGTTTCCATTTAAATACACAAGCGTGGAAATTCATAGGAAAATACTGTATGAAGGAAAATTGAATACCTTTTCACCAAATGACATGTATTGAACCTTATATGATGCAGCGAGAAAGCAATCAAAGAAATCTTAACACAAATTGTATAATCTCAAAAGAAACTGAATAATATTACTAAATGCAGCTACAAACAAAACACAACTGAAATAGATGTTTTCGAAGGATTTTGGGTCTGGAAATGGCCTCAACAATGTAAACCCGTTTGCCACATTATTGGCCTCTAAACGAGCTACGAAACACCGGGTCATGGGCCTTGTAACTCCACCCAAGCTGAAAGTTAGGCCCTTGTTACTGAAATAAGGCAATTGTGACCTCTTTTGTTCTGGGCCTTATTATGTTCTGCCCGATCCATAAAATCTCTTGTGACCTGATCCACGTCAGTCCCCTCCACTTGAGAAAAACTCGCCCTCAAGTACACTGTATCATCAGGATATAAAGGAGTCTCAGAAGAATAGTAAGGGTAAAGATCCACCACATTAAATGTTTTGGAAATCTCTAAGGCATCCAGTAAGCCCACGATATAGGCATTATCATTAATCTTCTGTAGAACCTAGTATGGCCTGTATTTCTTGGGCTGCAACTTCCTATACGTGCCCACTGGAAGCCTCTCCTTTCTTAGAAACACCATCACTTAATCACCAACCTTAAAGGTCTATTGTCTACATTGTTGATCTCTAACCTTCTTATATCTAACATTGGCTTGTTCTAGCTTACACTTCACTTCCTCCTAAACATCCTGCCATTGATAGGCTAAGTTTGCTGCAGCTGCATGGACCTTAGGCAATTTTACTAAATCAACAGCATGATGGGGTGCCTTAGTATAGACTACGGAAAATGGAGTCCTACCCAAAGCACTATGAATAGCATTGTTGTAAGGAAATTCAGCTTGAGGTAAAGCAGAATCCCATTGTTTCGGCTTGTCTCCACATATACTCCTAATTAGATTCTCCAATGTTCGATTAACTGCCTTTGTTTATCCATCTGTTTGGGGATGAGCTGTGCTACTGAAATTTCATGCAGAATCAAGCATCTTCCACAAAGTTCTCCAGAAATGGCTAAGGAACTTGTTGTCCCTATCAGATGTAATGGATTTAGGAACACCATGCAGATGAACTACCTCTTTGAAGAATAACTTGACCACATTAGTTGCATCTGCAATTTTCTTGCAAGGAATGAAATGAGCCATTTTAGAAAATCTGTCAACAACAACAAAGACAGAATCCACACCCCTTTAAGTTCGAAGAAATCCAAGCACAAAATCCATAGACAGATCCTCCCAAATATTATCCGTAATGGGCAATGGTGTGCATAAACCCGTATTCTAGGATTGCCCCTTTGCTATTTGGCATACATAGCATCTTTGTACTAGATGCATCACATCCCTTCGCATATAAGGTAATAGCGCTCTCGGATAGCAGCATATGTCTTGTCACACCCCAAGTGTCCAACAAGACCTCCTCCATGTAAATCAAAAATCAACTTCTCCCTCAGAGATGTTTCAGGGATGCAAAGTTGATTACCCTTCATGAGATAACCTTAATGGATATGGAACTCTCCATTAACATGCTGATTGACACAATTCTCCCATACTCCACCAAAGTCCTCATCAGTGGCATACAAGTCTTTAATAGTTTTAAAACCCACGACCTCCTGTCTAATGGTAACCAGCAGCTCACCTTGCCTACTCAAAGCATCAGCCACCCTATTCTGCACACCTGCCTTATGCCTTAAATTAAAAGTGAACTTCTTTAAGAACTAAGACCATCTAGCATGCATACCTTTGTCCATTCACTTCTAACTCTTTAAATACTTCAGAGCATCATGATTAGAATAAAGGACGAATTATTTGCTGATAAGATAATGCTCCCAATGTTTTAGAACACGAACAACTGCATAGAACTTCTTGTCATAGGTGGACCATTTTTGCCTGGCATCACTAAGCTTCTCACTGAAATAACACACTGGTCCCTTCCTCTGGGACAACACAACACATATCCCCACACCACTAACATCACACTCGTCTTTAAATAAAGCCTCAAAATCAGGCAAGGCCAATACAAGAGTAGTACTCAGCTTTTTTTTGAAAACTACAAAACTGGTTTTAGCTTCCTCACCCTATTGGAATTTTCCCTTCTTCAGACACTCAATAATTGGTGCTACAATACTACTAAAATTTCTGATAAAACGTCTATAAAATGTAGTCAACCCATGGAAACTCCAAACCTGAGAGATGGTTCTAGGAGTTGGTAATTCCCTTATAGCTCGGACCTTCTCTTCATCCACCCGAATACTATCTGCACTAACCACATAACCCATAACCAGCAGGTTATCTGTTGTGAAACAACACTTTTTCAGGTTAGCATACAACTTATTTTTTTGCAAGACCCCCAGTACAACTCGTAAGTATGAGATGTGTTCTGCTTTTGTCTGACTGTATATCAGAATATCATAAAAATACACAACCACAAATTTGCCAATAAAGGGTTTTAGTACCTGATTCATAACCCTTATGAAAGTGGTGAGAGCATTTGTCAACCCGAATGACATCACAAGCCACTCATACAACCCCTCTTTTGTCTTGAAAGTTGTCTTCCACTCATCTCCAGGTCTAATCAAAAGCTGGTGGTATCCACTATGAAGGTCATTCTTAGAGAAAATCTGTGCACCATGCAACATATCTAGCATGTCATCCAGCCTAGGGATGAAAAATTTATACCCTACTATAATCTTGTTGATGGCTTTGCTATCAACACACATTCTCTAGCTTCCATCCTTCTTGGGGGACAGTAAAGTGGGGACAGCACACATACTCAAACTCTCCTAAATATGCCCCCTCTTCAACGGATCTTCTACATGCTCCCTGAGGATTTCTCCTTCCTTTAGACTCATCCTGTAGTGTGGTAAATTGGGTAAACTGGCTCCAGGAACCAGATTAATCTGATGTTAGATGTCTCTCATAGGAGGCAGCCCTAGAGGCACCTTTGCAGGCACAACATCACTAAACTCCTCCAACAATGACTTGACAGCCTTTGGATACTCAATAGTTTTCTGCCCTTCATCTGACACCAACACCTACCTCATTATAAGAGCATGTATCTCGTTGGTCTCTATTACCTCCTTGTCAAATTCAGCTGCAAATTGTATTAATGTAAGGAAAGTCCGCCCCTCCACTTTAGAAGCTTTGGTTTTGAAACTACTTTTCATTGGCAACAGAGTAAACTTCCTGCCATCTTTCTACAGCTTATAAGTATTTTCCCTTCCATCATGCTAAGCTGCAACATCAAACTGCTAAGGTCTACTAAATAACAAGTGACAGGCATCCATATCTACCACATCAAAATAAATTCCGTCCTTATACTTACCAATAGAAAAAGATACCTTGCATCATTCAGTTACCTTGATTTTATCACTGACCTTAATCCAGCTGATTGAGTATGGATTAGGATGCTTCTCCAACTTAAACCCCAAACTCTCCACAACATCTTTACCAATGATATTCTAACATCTACTATTGTCAACAATAACATCAAAAACCCAACTACGAATGGTACACCTGGTTTTGAACAATTGATGCCGTGGGGTATCATCCTCTTGCTTCGGTGTGAACATCATTCTCTCGATAACATAATTCTGACTTTCATCATTTTCACGGTCTTCATCAGAATCACATTCTTTTTCCTCCCTATCTACACCACACACCTCTTCCTCTTCATCTTCCTCTCGCTCCACAACATGTATTGCTTTTCTGAGGGGGCAGTCACTAGATCTGTGGCCTAGTTGGTTGCATTTAAAACACTTCCTTGGGTAGGGTCTGGAATAAGAGTTGGCTACTTTTGGTGCTTCTGTTACCTTATGTTTTCCTGTAGCGCTACCCTCCTTATTTATGCTTTCTTGGATCGCCTTGCCTCTGTCATTAGCAGTAGTCTTATAAGTATCCCACTATAATTTTTATGGGGGTATTCTGTTCTACTTCTTTTCTGCATCAACTGTTCAGCCCTCAAGGCAAGATTACGAGTCTCAGATAGGGTTCTTGCAATTTGCACCCCTTTTCTATCTTTAAGGAATGGCTTTAAACCCTACAAGAACCTAGCTACTTGTTGCCCTTTTGTCTCCCTTAAATCATTCCGAGTTGCCAACCTTGTGAATTATGCATAATAGTCATGGATAGACCTCTAACCCTATTGGTACCTCTGGTACTGCTGGAACATTAACTGTTCATAGTCAGGGGGAAGAAATTCACTCAGCAACAATCATCTCATTCTTCCCCTCATTCGAACAGATGCCTTGCCCTCATGAATCCTCCTACTCTGTAAGCTTTCCCACCAAGCAAATGTACCACTCTTCAATCAACATGCAACCTCCTTAACTCTATTCTCTTCAAGTATTTCCATATATTCAAAGAAGTGTTCGATATCTGCAATCCAATCCAGGAAACCTTCAATGTTTAGGTTACCCTGGAAGTAACGAATGTCTACCTTCAATCTGAAATTGCATTCTTTGTCACCACAATCATTCCTCCTGAGTGGTTCTTCGAAATACTCAGCTTCATCCCCTTCCTAATCATCCTCTGAATCATCCTTATCTACATCAACAAATACTTGACAGACAGCAGTTGGTAGAACAAGCTCTCTTTTGCCAAAACCATTTTGTAAAACATAGAACTGGTTCACAAGGCTTCTCACTAACCCGTTCTAAAAACAGATACTAAAAGACAAAGCACAAGGTTAGTCAAAACATGGTCATTTGTTATCATTAAAACTGGATTAGAAAGTTGTGGGGCCAACATAAGGGTAAGACAATTTCATGATGAGGTGAGGAAGAGGTTGTTTGTGGTTGGATAGTGTTCAAATTTTAAGGTGGTGGAGATAATGTTGAAGAACTATCTATGGATAAGATAATTTCAGGACAAGGTGTGGGAGAGTTGTGATTATATTGGATAGTGTTTGAATTTAAAAGGGATCGAGATAATAAGGATGAATTATCTAAAGGTAAGAGAATTTTATGATGAGGAGAAGGAGAGGTGGGATTTGGTTGGGAAGTGTGTAAGTTGAGGAAGTTGGAGATTAAGGTGATGGCGGGGGAGAGTTAGAGTTTAATTGATTTTGAGATGAGGGTAAGGATGTAGAGATAGAGGTTGGTCGGGAAGTTGTGTTAAGTAAAATTCACACACAAGTGTACGTATCATAAACAAGTAATATAATGATGAATAGAGTGTCGTCTCACGAGGATTATGGCTACTAAGTACCAAAATTAAGTCTATCCTAATTTTATATAGACAATCAAAATCAAATATGAAGCAGTAATCACAGATAAAGATTTTGATGAGAAAGATCTAAGGTTTCTGATTTCACCATAACTAATCTAGGTTTTCTTCCTTAAATCCTGAATCTAGATTTATCTTTCTAATTGCTAGCTAAGATTCCTTAACTTATTAATTAGCCTATCCAAAGGTCTAAAAAAAATATTCCTAAGTTATGAACTCACTATATTCCGATGTGAATTTTGAATAACTAAAAGATTCATTCAATTCTATGGATCTCTTTAATTGACTACACAGGCCATAAAGGTATATTTATATCCTACTTGCAACCTATGGTATCTATCCCAATGAACTAGAAACAAAAATATCCTTCTGGTCTTATTGTGATTAACCTAACAACTAATTGGTGATCAGACAATTAGAAGCATTAAGAATAGAGACAAATATTCAAGTAGAAATGATAAATCATAGATTAAATCTATAAGAAATTTCAACCATTCATAGTTAGGCTACATCTTAACCCTAGAAAGAAAATTAGTTCATGGCTACACAAAAAGTTCTCAACATCCTCACCATGGTGTTCTTTGGTGGGAGGAGGACAAGGGGTTGAGCCGGTGATATAACCGACTAGCCCATACCCAATCAGCATAGACTTTATTTGTTTTGCCCTAGCAAGATAGTTGTTGCTAGTGAGCTTGATAACTAGGTTAGAAGCATTGATGGTGATGAGGTCATTTGAAGTAGTGGCTGATTGGAAAGGAATGGAATAAATGGTGGAAGAGTTGGCCATTTTTGTGAAGAAAAACGAAGAGAGAAAAAAAAAAAAAAAGGGATCCATGGAGCTGACTGGTGAGAGCACTTTTATAGCTCTAATACCATATAGAAGTAAACACAAATACGGGAAAGCAAACTTAATTGTGTTCAGTGACTTGATGTCAATATATACAGGATTCTGTTGGTAACAAATAAAAGAATATTCCGCATATTATCCAATGTTTAAATACAAAACTTCAAATGTGAGCTATGGATAACAGATATATATACACAAGGATTTTAACTGAAATTAGTTGCATGGAGAGCATGTGATTGTCATGTGGATAATACTCCTTTACATGTTACTGATGAGAGGTTGGCGGTTGAAGAGGAGACATTAATTAGAGGAGGCCCAAGACGAAGATGGGATGATACCGGGGCTGGCAAGTGATGCCATAGTGGAGACTACAGTGAAGAGGCTGAGAATAGAAGCTGAATAAGAAGTTGGTTCTGAAGCAAAGAGAAGGCCAATGTGTCTTAATGATGACAAGATCATTTGCCCTATTTGTATGCTAGTTCTTGGTGGAAATGAAGAAGGAAGATTACTATGTGAAGCTCATTATGATGAGGATTAGGGTTTTGGATGTAGCTTTTGTGAGTTGATTAACTATTAATCTCCTGTAGACTTGTATTAGAAAAGGCAGCGGAGAAACTCCTACGTTCTGCATCTACTAGTAGTTCTTTTGTGAGATCTTTTTTTTAACAAATCAATAAGATTATGATTTTCTTCATTTGATATACTTTGATATTCTTAACATCTTATATATATATCTTAACATAGAGAAAAAGAAAAAAAATTCATACCCGTTATTATACATGTCAAAATTGACCATTTACATGGTTTCAATGGCATTTTTTTTGGTTTGGGGGGTAGGGAAGGAGGAGAGAAAGATATATTATGTTATATCATCATATTTACATATTGACAATTTTATCAGAAATTGTTTGAGTTTAACTTTTAATTCTTTACTGGTTAATCAGCTTAGACATTTTTTTGTTCCTTTGCTGAAAAAGCCTTGTATTAGCAAAGGAGAAACTGTAGGAAAGAGTTCCTCCCCACCCTTGACATCCCTTGAAACCTAGGCTGCACACACCTGCATGTCGAAGTGTTACAATATTCCTTGCTATCTTGCAATGACACATGAATACTCAATAAAACCACATGAATGAGCAATTAAAATCACATAACATCTAGCAGTGGCACTATAGAAGAAATACTCCATGCAAGGAGAGCTGCCCTTCTCTAGAATTGCCTTGCCTGCTATCTTGCAATCACTTTTCAATGTTATTTTGGGTTTTCACTTCAGGCCTAAACAGGCACTAACTGATTCTTCTTCTTCATTTTGTTTGTTTGTTTGTGAAACAACTTATTCATTCTACATATCCATGCCTTTACAATCCTTTCATTTTTCTTTTGGCCATATCCTTGAGTAGTAATCTCTTCCTCTTCCAGAAATACAACCATGTCTTTTGAATATTTGTGAATATATGTAGTTTGGTTCTGAAATGGTTTTACAAAATAAACTTACGAAGTTAATGACTTACGTGTTTAGTGACACAACATCCGGTTATAAGAACCAGAGCCTTTATTGTGAAGGATTCAAGATATCCCTCCATGTGCCTCTTCTTCTTTCATAGTGTATTACAATCCTACATAACAAAAAATTAATTGTGTTCATATTTATTTTTGGACATGTAATAACCGGGTTTGTTTTATTCTATAGATAGATATATTATGTATATATATATAGCTATTATATTATATAACTTAAAAAAAAAAATGAAATGAAATAAAGGAAGGAGAAGTGTCTAGATACCTTTGGACCGAGAGAAGGGGGAGAATGTGATAAGAGGAAGAGAGGCAAACGAGACAGACGGCGAGAGGAAGAAAGAGACAGTGAGAGAGAGAGAGAGAGCTCCAGCAATAAGAGGAAGAGGGAGAGAAGCTTCCTTCCACATAAGCCATTTCCTCCATTAAAACTTCTAGAGGTTCTATAATTTATTGAGGATTCCAATCTATTAACTGATTAGAAGGTAAGAGAATCATACCTATTCATCATGTGTTGCAGAATTTTTTGATATATTCTTGCAAGATCAAGTTATGGTTCATATTGGGTATCTGTGTATGTTTTGTTTTTGTTTTCAACCTTGACCGCCATTCCCCCTCATGCTCACAGTTAGCTTAGGGCTTTGAAATTTGTTGTTGCTGGTGCAAAGCAGAGTGCTTTTAGGCTTTTAGAAAAGTAGTACGCATGTTAGAGGGATTGAGTCATTTAATTTATGATTGAGTACTTGTGATTAAATTGTTACTTTTGGGGTTTCTTGGTTTTGTACGACGTGGGTATTGTTCATTCTTTTCATTTATATAGTGGTTACTGAGCAAAATTTGCTGCTACTGAACCCTGAGTGTTAGCACCACAGTGTGTCTTCTGCCAACTGAATCCTTCATGTTAAGTTTTCAATTTTATTTCTTAGTGGTATCTATTGTCCTTTATTTTTTTAAATCTCATTCTGGCTATGTTCTTGATTGCAAGGTCCTTGAAAAAAATTAGTATGATATTGCAAATGGGAATGTGTGTTTCTCGAAGTCACTAATTGGGACTTTATAGGGGTTTTTCTTCAAGGTATTGAAAGTTCAAAAAATTCAAACAACTTTATGCAATTTAGTATAGGTCCTTGTTTGATGCAACATAACTTTTGACGGAAGCACTTTTTAAGAGTTTTGTAAACAGATAGCAACAAAAAGGATTTCTTATAGATTATGGAAAGCTTTTCCAGCTTCCTCTTCTCACTTATTAGTCAATTTTAATTACACTTTGATGAAAAGAGCTTTTCAATAAAAATTATCTTCAAATCCAAATTTCAAGTAATTTACTGTGGAACCAGACAGTGATTGAAGCACTTATTTAAAAGTGCTTTACAGTTAACATAAATCTATATTAAAGGGGGTGTGAGATAGCTAAATTTAGTTGATTTCACTGAAAAGTATTTTATGACTGCATACCCTCTTATATAAATCCCCTTTGTATAATGGCTATTGTGAAAACGATAAACCCAAGGGAGACTAGAGTGTGCTGGCTACTGTGATGTTATTGTAGGGCTTTGTTTATGTTCAGTCAGTTATTTATGTTTGCCTTGAAAGGTTACTGTTGAGCATTAATGTTCCATTCATCAGAATATCATTAATTATATCTAAGTTGTGTATTTTTGTAAATCGTATCAAGCATAAATATACTAAATTGTGTCAAGTTTATTAATTCTTGCCTGTAGGCTGTGGTAGCTAATTGTATTCGGGAGGGTTCTTGTATTTGCTTCTGGAAATATCGGTCAAAGCAAGACACACCCATTTCTATTGCTTTTCTGGATTATATGATTATATGATAAAGTAAATATGTGCATGGGTTAGTTTCATATATTGGGAATTATGTTGAACATGGTAGAAAAGTGAGCTGGACAAACATTAAAGTGTTGTAGATATAATATCCTTACCTGTTTGTGATACTCTTAGCAATTTTATGAAGTAGGAAATATAAAAGATTAGGGTGTTTGCTTGACTTTAAGGCTAGTATTCAATTAATTGAGTTTCAGTAGTTCTCTTAAGCTTTAAGGTTAATGAAGTTAGTAGTTACCTACGCCTTACTTTGAAAAGTTCATGTGAACTAATCACATGATTATATGATGACTTTGGAAATAGGAAATTTCGTCAAGAGTACACAAATTGATACCAAGAGGTAATTTAGTGCTGTAACAATTTCAGGTAGCTAGTCTTTCCTTAAACCTTGTCTAGTTTCTTTTGACGGTGCATGCTCTATGTAACCACTATATGTGGTGTTTGCTATTGAAATTGAGTGCTATGAGATGATTACTATGAGATGACTAAAGAATTAGAACTAGTTCTTTTATGTGTGATGGCCATCGGGGTAAGTTGAAGTTGCCCCATAGCTTGAGGAATTAAGGGGTAAGTTGAAGCTGCCTGATGAACACACTTTTTATACAATAGTTATTCCTCATACTTAGTCTTTTAAACCTCTTTTGGGCTGAATTGCATAGACTTAGACCTCATTTCATGACTTAGGATCCATTTATGCTTAATTGCAATTTCCAGCAATACTGGGCATTATATGCTGTCTCTGTGTTTCAGGCATATCTTGAGTTCTGGATGTCCAAAAATTCCGAGTCATACCTTGTTGGAAAGCTGAGAGAATTTTCTACAACTTTCTTTCAGAGCTCCAAAGCTAATTCGGACGTTCAGAAGGTCATATGCAGCCTGGAATACAGAGAAGACATGCTGTCGCAGGATCCTGACCTACATGCAGTATTTGGGTCATAACTTGAGTTGTAGATGTCATATTGACCTGAAACTGGTACCATTGGAAAGCTAACAGACAGAGCTTCAATTGATATGAAGACCGGTTCACCATATTTTATGTGGAAGATGGTCTTATTTGCTGTGCAAGTTAGCTGACGGTTCCAGACACCTTCTGCCACTTAAATGGGCCTAACTTCCTCATGACAAGTCCAAATGGGCCCAAACCAAAGCCCAATTGAAGCTAAGGCCCATGGGAACAAGTGTGCCCTAAGGGCAATTTAGGTGTGCATGTAAAATTGGAGGTCTATATCAGAAGAAGGAGGCAGCCGAAATTCAGAATCACCTCATTAGATATTTTAGACAGATTTTTGAGCTTTCCTTAGTTCTTAAGTTTTCTTTTAGATATTTTGTAAGAACTTCAGCTCCTCTTGTTCATGGAGGGCTAATCCAACATATCAATCCAGGTTTTGCTATTCTGATTATTGGTTTTGAGATTATGAGTTGTTGTTCTTCATTTTAGTTGTTAATCAAAGTTCTTTCAATCCTTTGAAATATTCTGTTTGAATTGCTTAATTCGAATTTGGATCTTCATGTGTGATTGCTTAATTGCATGTGATAAAAGAGGATTGTATGGTTGATTAATGTTTCTGAGCTTTTGGATGGATTAATCACCTTGGCTGGATCATGGACTTAGGTAAAACTAGACTTGAATGTTTGCTTAATTCATTTGGTCTTAGTTGAATCCGAATTCTGGTTGCTTAACCAGTGGAATCCATAGAACATTGAGAGGCTTCTTGACATGTTTTAAAGGCCAAGAACATGGTTAATAATTGAATGGATCATTAGACATCAAGGATGAACTAAAATCAGAACTAGTTAAGGCTTGGATTGGTTGTTTTCTCTTAGGTTACCACTGATAATTAATTTTCGTTAATCACTTAAACCAAACTCAACCCCCTCTGTTTACATGCTTTTCAATATGATTCACCACATAGAACAATCCTTAGGTTCGACTTAGGGTTGCCTTATGCTACAAGTAGCTTAGGTAAATCAACCTTAAACTTTAAGTAATTTGAGGAGCCTCGGCAGCTCATCACTGCCCCACAGTTGGAAGAAACTAAGGGTAAGTTGATGCTGCCCTATGCTATGAGGAACATGGGATAAGTTGTGGCTGCCCCAGGGATAAGTTGAGATAGCCCCAAAGTTTAATAAATGAGAACGTTATGATATGTGTTGTGCTTATGTTCCCGACTATGGGGTCATGTATGTTTTTTTTCCTAGTTACTCTTACTTGGTTTAAGGACTGGAATGGATATAAAGCATGTTTGTCACTCTACTAGCTATTGAGATTATATCTCACCTATGTTATTTGTGAATATTTTACTCATTCCAGGTGCGAAATCTAGTAATATGCAGCAGGGTACACAAAGCTGAGCATAACAAGATATCAACGTAGCTTTTGTTATAGTTTGACATGATGTAAAGCTAGGTAGAAATTCATATTTTGAGACATGTATATAGATGTAATTATATCACAAGTAGTAATATAGGTAGTATTCTTTTGAGACGTGTATATAAACTATGGGGGTTTTGCTAATCCTTGATATATGTTCACATGTGGATGCTTGTAAGAACATTGTGCCAAGTTGTATGTTTTCTTTGGGAATCAGTGCTTCCTACTCAAATCTCAAAGGTGGGGGAAGGTTGAAGTTTAATTTGAAATGATTAAGTTTTATTCAATCACTTGGAAATCTCCATGGAGCTATTTAGCAGTTATTGTCAAAGGGTAGGTTTGACAGGACAGAACTAAGATATGTATAAATTCAGAGATTATTTACATATACAATGAAAAATTGCAAATAAAGAACAACAATGATAAACCTTACCACTAATGAATTGACAATATCATGGGGATACCACCAAAATCACAAAGCTATAGCATCAAATATATATAGAGTCCTCACAAAAGGAAAAACAATTGAAAAAATATTACCCACTATCTGATTGTTCTCCTGTAATCTCATTCTTCTAAAGCATCAAGTGCCACCAGGAGTTCCCTCAAACACTTCAGTACTACTAGAAACAATAACCACTTTGATGTAATGAAGTGTTCAAGGGAACTCTAGGGGGCACCTGAAATATATGTATGCTTTCTTAACTGCCTCAATCATACATGTTTAGCTGCTTCGTTACTAACCATAAGCTAACCTGCTATATTTATAGGAATTTTCTGTTGTATTATATGGCAGAGAAAAATCAGAGACTAGAGAAATGAACCTGGACGGATCTATAGTCTAAGATAGAGTAACACAGAAGGAATCTTTCTGTCAGAGCAATATTCCAGTATGCCTTTTCCTCAATCATTTTCAGCTATCATTTGACATAAAGAGAATCATAAAATCTTTGTTGCTCTAGAATCTGACTCATGCAAATTGTGGTCACAAAAAGGACGTCCAAAATCCCTTATGTAAAAGTCTCACTGCAACTTGAGATATTGATCCAATATAGGTTTAAATCAGGGCCATGGTTTCTTTACCATTCATCTAATTTCGGTACAATTTGAAATAATCACTATATTTAGAAGCATTAGTTTCCCAATATGTAGCCTCAAATTAAGTTAGACTGAAAAATATATTGTTAATTACACAGCCAGTGGCTTCACCCGAGTTTAAGAGGAAAAAAAAGTTTTCAAATTGCCATTTGCATGTAGTTGTAAGTTGTGGTTGCAAGAATTATACTAATAGCATTGCTCGACCGGAAAGTGGTCCTAGAAGAATGAGATTAAATCTAATAAAGGCGACTTCGAATATTTGATTCCAATATGAAAAAACTAGGGTCTCGGTTAAGTTGACAAAGATTGAAGGTGATGGATCAATACTGCAGATCAAATGCAGAAAAGCTAAGGAGAGCTCATGGCCACCCACCTTAGTGTACATTATTCTTTTTCCATAATCTCTCCCTTGATTATTCTTTTTCCATTATTCTTTGGGTACATATATGATAGTATGGCATTTTGGCTAAAACGTATGAATTTACGGTTTAAACTAAGAACTTTTTTGAATTAATCACCCAAAAATCTTACTATTAGTCCACACTTTGTGGTTTACAAATTTTTTAAATTACAATGTGAAACATCTTGTGTCTGATTTTATTAATTAAGATAATCCTTAATGTGTTCGCTTCCCATTTTTCGCCAGCAAAAGAAAAGGTCATACTCTAAGATTTTCAATGTTGCAAGATTCATGGTGAAGAAAATAATGTTATAACATTGATAATTGGAGTAGTTTACAAACTTGTAATGGCTTTTTCATCGCATGCAGCTTCCTTTTAACTTACTTTTGAGAAGCAATTTGATTAAGTATAGTATTTTTTAAATCAAAACAGACTCGTAGAGTTAACTAGACATTTTAGTTTCAAAAATGATTGAGTCAATATTAAAAGTAAAAATTAGAAAAATATTGCAAGAGGTTTGCTGTTAGTTAATCAAGTATTCAGTTTAAAAATAATAAAACAACCAGAATCCCATGAAGCATAATTGTTTGTCCATCTGCACTCCATTCCAGTTCCCAAATGTTTGGAGAATAATCTGGAAGGCAAATCAGACAACTTAAGAGCAAATCCTTAAAATTGTAAAATCTAAAGTGTGCCTCCTAGAGCGAAGTTAAATACTAGCAATTTTGTTATATAATCTCTTTCAATCTTTTCTTCTTGTTAATGTGTTTTTTATCAAATGAGGAAATCGTTGTATTGAAATTAAAAATGGGAAATTTTTAAGCATAGAATTTCTAATAACCATATCACTAGCAGAGTTAGAAATTTTGGCTGGGGCCAGAGGTCAAAAGTTATTGTACAATTTTAGTAGCTTTTCTTCTAATATAACTGAGCAAGTAATGCTTAGGATATTTAGTTTTATCACAAAACTTGAGTGTGGGCTTTATGTGAATTATATAATTCAAAATCACCAAAAGAAAAATAATTTTCAAAGATCAAAACTGCAATAGATGGAAAAATATATATAGAGAGAGAGAGAGAGAGATAGAGAGAGAGAGAGAGAGAAAGAGAGAGAGAGAGAGAGATAGAGAAAGAGAGAGAGAGAGAGAGAGAGAGGTATAAAAGAAGCAATGATAAAGAAGTGAAATGGAAAGAAAAATTCTTCAATAATAATTTTGTTTTTTTACATTTAAATTTCGTCAGAACAACTTGTTGATATAGATTGGCCGAAACTAGTAATATTTTGTTATTATAAATAAAACAACCTCAATTTAAAACGTAATGATCAGTCATATTAACTAATTATTACATATAACCTTATAATTTATCATTTATCATACAAAAATACTATTGTATTACGAGACTCTCTTAACTTGATTTACTCGTCATAAATATATGAGAGGTTTTAGTAATTAACTTAAAAATTATATCCTCTTATCAATTTATGGTCCAAAATATATAAATATATGTTACTAGTTAACTATATAGTAATATAGATTGATCCACATTATAAGTAGAAGGATGCCAATAAACTACGCACCAGAATATGAAAATATAAATTACGAGTCATAGAGAATGAGTTTATGAGGAAAGAATTAATTTTGAAAAGAATTTGTAAAAAAAAAAAATTATTTTTTGAAGTGAGACATGACAGCCCCAAGATACTTAGGGTTTTCTTGAATTCATTGATACATCAACTTCTTTCAAGTGTAGTTGCATTCTTTGGAAGATACATTGCCATTTCAATCTCACTCATCAGGTAATTGTAAATGCTGGTTATGACTAGTAACATCCTGATGATGATTATGTGGGCATCTGAGCTAGCAAATTCCTGTTAAATCTTCATCAACAGGAGCATATATATGTCCTGAGCAGCAAAGTACATCAGTCTATTTTGTGACAAACAAGAATGTTAAAGATTTGTACCTAGCAACTGAAACCTATTTGGTGAACTGGTTCTTTGACATGATATTAAAGTGTATATAACCTTGTGGCCAAGACGAGTGCTTTGTTGTGTTTCAAGTCTTAAAAAAAAAAAAAAATTATTTTTAAACTTATAACCAACTGCTTAAAGTTTTAGGTTAATTGGTTCCTTGATGATTAGTGCTTATTTTTTTTAGCAAAAAAAAAAAAAAAAGAAATACAGAAAATCTACGTTACAGCTAGCTAGAGATTCTTCAGCACCTTTAACTTGGAAGTACTCTTCCAGCTGGTTTTAGAAGCCAAAGCAGCATTGACTAAGTTTATAGATGAATTCCCATTTTGAATAATGAGTGCTTTTGTAGATTGATTTTAGAAGGTTCTCAAATGCGTTTTCCACAGTTTATTATATAATATGATCAATTTAAAACTTAATACTTTTTATTGGTCTCCATGTTTGTGGTTACTTCATGGCTAGAATTGCCTGATGCCCAAGATGAGGATATGTGGCTTGTCTCCCAAATAGCGTACTTGTTATAGCGAAATGTGAAGCAAACCTTTAACTTTTCAATTTTGTGGACTTCACTAAGACATGACAAGTACCGGATCACTGAATTCATGAAGGCCAAAGTCCTCTTCATTCTGATTATGAACCCTTTGCAGGTCACAGTCACCCATGAGGCAAATCATCATATCAGAGTAGTGGTCCTTTCCCACTAGTATGTTGTCTGCATTACATCTTGAGGTTCATTGGACTAGTCCAAATATACCTTCACCTTGTTGATAGCCCGTCATTCCTTACCGCTTCTCTGATCTTGAGTGACGATAAAATGGCGCTGAGAATGCTGTTGGGATGTGGACTTATGTAATCTTGACCTACTTCCATGACCCTTTCTGATTTCTTTTGTTGTTGATCCATTACTCTCTGGTGCTTAGGCAAGGAGATCTTCTTTCTTCTTACCTCTTTCTTTTGGTCGCTGAAGGGTTCACCCATCTTTTCAATGAGGTTAAGAAGGAAGGAAGGCTTGCAGGGATGAAAATTGCCTGACACTGTACAATGTTTTGCCTACACTTTGTTTCTAATTACTGAGTTGGGGTCCAACCCATCAAGGGAATGGAGAAGTATTTTAGCTGAACATCTGGTGTTAAATTGAAGTTAAAAATGGCAGCATGGGTTCTGGTTAGAGGCTGCATATTTTTGGTGATCCATGGGTTTCAAATGTTCAAGGCTTTTCTCTGCCTGTATCTCACGGTTTATATGGTGACTAAATCTTTGTTAGTGAATTAATATGTCCAGTAACTAGATTATGGAAAACAAGGATTCAAATTGTAGTTGTTGTTCCGTTGAATTGTGAGAAAATGGGCTAATAGAGGACTACAATTGGGGCCCAATTGTAATTGTAGACCTTTATTTGAAATTCTACCGGGAAGTGGATTTAAAAGCTCCAGAATTGCACAAAAAATTAAACTAATTAAGTTATTTTGAACTTTAGAGCTTTTCTTTCTAAAGAAGATAATGCAAATTCAAGAGTCATCCCATTACTTACATGCTCTTGTGGAAATAGATCATGTCAGATTTGAATCTATCTTCACCTAAAAAATTTAGTATTTATCTATCTAATAAACAAAATAACAAATCAATTGATATTAATAATGCAAAAAGCAAACTTAATTCTATAAATATCATACTTTTCAAACTATTTCCACATCTACTGTAGTTTTTAATTTTTAAAATATTATGTCATTTGAAGCTGGAACCACCAATGATGCAATTATGTATATTACGGCACCACAAGAATGACAATATTTGGCGAATGACGTCACTCTTGTGGTGACGCAATAAGCCCAATTGCGACACCCAATTCTGATTCTTGCCAAATTCCTTGACAATGTTGTCATGGTTGAAGGGTGACGCAATTGGGCTTATTGCGTCAGCCTTAAAGTGATGCCGTTGGATATTGATAAAACACATGGGATGAAAGAGACCCAGGAGAACATAGCTGAATACAAAGAAACTTATAGTGGTGAGATATTTAAATAGCTTGAAGGAGGTTCTAGATTTGAACCTATCTAAAGCTATGCGAGCTAGCAAGTGCTATTTCCTATGAATTTAGTCTAGCAAATCAGAAAGAATGCCCCGGTATGTTCTATTACATGCTTTTATAGTTGCACGCAAATATGGGACATATATAGTAAAAGCACTAGTCTATTGTGGTAGGACGATTAAACCCTAGCTTTTGAATTCTGTTGGTTCCAAAATTGAAATAGAAGGTATATGCTAGTGAAGGGAGTAAGAAAATTTATTTGGAAATTCCTTTGCCCAGAGGTGGTATTGCTGATGGTTGGTTTTAACACAGAAAGAGGAAGTTTAATTTCTTTTGGGCTTGCAACAAAATTAATTGTAATAGAATTGGTCAGCTTTTTGGTGTGGCTTCTACGGAAAAGTAGTTGCAGCACAGTATTGGGAGTACTGCTCCTAGTCCTCTATTATCTGCTTAAATATCTTGGGAATATTGGTACAATTTTTAGGTTGATTTTCTAGCTTGCATTGGTTCTATAGTGACCTGGTGTTTGTTGTCCAGTATTGCTGGCTTTGGTGCTACGTTGGGTTTAGCCCTTTTTTTTTTTTTTTTTTTTTTTNTTTTGTGTCCATGTTCATTACCAAGCTGATGAATAAATTGTGATATCCGGAAAAAAAAAAAAAAAAAGAGAGCTAGGATAGCTTTTTAGGCCTTAGTAAAACTACTTCGAATTGAAATCAAACTACTATATACAAAGAACTACCTCCTTAAGATAGTGTTTCTGTTTTGGTATCTGAAAGTTTAGGGTGAGAGGAACCTACCCCATTCTATGACAAGGTCATGTCAAAGGTCTCATATGCTAGTAGCAAAAATTAAACTTAAATCTTACAAGGGAAGTGCTTCCTTAAGATAGTTTTAACAGCTCACCACAAATGAGATGACCAAGGAGAGTGGTATATAATAACGTACAAAAAAATCAATTTAAGTAATCTTTACTTGTTTATAAATTTGTTGCATTAATTTGGTAATTTATATCTATCATTTCTGATATTCAGCTCTATAAACGGATGGGAAACAGCGACTGATGGGGAAGTTGAAGAAACATGGCATGAGTCTTCGGGTAAAGTGAGCAAAGAAGTATCAGTACACATTCTAATTTTCGGTACATAAATAATATAATATAAATCTTCGGATTATTGTGTGAAAACTAATAATGAAAGGAATACAACATCAATTGCAATTATTCATGTTTAACAAAAGAAACAATTTAGTGAACCTAAATATACATTGGCATTATTTCTGATTTGGTAGATTAAATTCATATGAAATAGCACTTGCTAGCTCCCATACCTTTAGATTGGTTTAAATCTAGAACCTTCTTCAAGCTATTTAAATATCTTATCACTCGATTATACCTAATTAACTACTTTTTACTATAAATTGAAGCAACTGACTAGTGTCTTCTTTAATCTAAATTTCTTCTTATTTCTTGCGTTTGAGTTGTATATAATCGTGAAATAACAACCTTAGCAATATAGAAAAAGATAATATTTTTGAAAATGGAATACTTCTATTGCTGTATATTCTGTGTATTTATACACATACAAGATAATCAACCATTTACAAAATAATTAAAGAATGAAAATCCTAGTTCTAGTATATCTAGTATAACAATAATTTAAAATTTAAACTATTATCTAGAAACCCTAGATAAGTTCTCTATCATGCCCCCGCAAGATGGTGGACCCATCAAGGACACCAATCTTGTCTCGAAAATTACAGAAGGTAGATGTAGGCAGCAGATTGGTAAGGATGTCTGCGAGTTGGTCTTTGGAGGATATATGAGACACACGCAGCTGGTTGGTTTGGATCTTTTCCCCGGCAAAGTGATAGTCCAATGCAATATGTTTCATTATGGAGAGAAAGACTAGGATAGCACAAATATAAGTCACTCGTATGTTGTCACAAAAAATGATAGGCAGCTGTGTGAGGGTGATACCGAGGTCTTTAAGTAAATTAGTGAGCCAAGCATGCTTAGCTCTAGTGGAGGCTACGGAGCAGTATTCAGCCTCTATGCTGGACCAAGCCACACTTCTCTGCTTCTTGGAAGACCAGCAGAATGCATTAGAACCCATGACCACAAGGTGAGTAGAGGTTGATGAACTGTGGTCATTAGGATTACCTACCCAATCAGCATCCGAATAGGCATAGAGTTTGAAAGGGTAGTTACTGTTACATAAAAAGTGTACGCAAGTTTACGTGTCATAATCAAGTATTAGAGATGTGAGTTAAAGTATCATCCCATAGAGACCGTGACTTAATCAAATGCAAAATAGTAAATGAATAACAATCACTGGAAAAAGAGTAGAAATATGGAGAGAGAATATCTAGGATTTCAATTTTACCATAGCTAGTCTGAATTGTTACTTCTATTTCATTAACCAAAGACAATCTTCTTAATTGCTAGCCAAAAACCCTAAATTATCCATTAGCCTTTACCAAGGTCAAACAAACGTATTCCCAAATTATGAACCCATTATATTTCGATGTGAATTGCGAATAAACTTGAAATTCAACTAATTATATGGTTCTCTTTAATAGCTACATAAATCATAAAGGTATATCTCTATCCCTTATAGAATCTATATTCTTAATCCCTATGATCTTAAATTACAACTAACCTCTTGGTATCATTGCAATTATCAATTCATCTAATATGATGGCCAATCAAAAAGAAGCAATAAGCATGGAGATGAAGAAGACAATTAATTAGAAGGTCTTTTCATTAAATCTGTAGAATTTACAATCCGTCCTAAGCTAGGTTACTTCTTTGTCCTAAATGGTGGAATTAGTTCATGACATCAAATAAAAGCAAAGTTGAATAATTCCTAGACATGAGATAAAGGGAAGAAGAAGAAAAACTCAGTAAAGACCACAAATCTACAGTCCAATTTGCACCACTTAATCCTTGTTTTGCACTTGCTTCCTTGCTTTCAAAAAGTCCAGAAAAGATCTCCAAACTAAAACCTAAAAGTTGTTTAAATACTAAACACGCTACTCCTCATTTTAATAGGAAAACTAGGCTTTGTATGCGGAAGAAGAGGCGCTGGGCGTTAGGACGCTGGTTTGCGGGCGTTGGGACGCCCAGAACTTAGCTAAACACGGCGCTAACAGGGGCTGGGCGTAGTGACGCCCAGAGGCTTGCATGGGTGCTGTGCGCATGAATACAGCTCCAAAAGTCTACTTCTTTTGCCCTAGTTTTCAAGTTTGTCCTCTTATTTTATGCCTTAAGACCAAAAACCTTTATACTTTATTTAAACCTACACAATATAACAAAACACATTAATTTATACTAAAAAAACTCAATAAGCATATAAAATGATAAGCTTAAGAATACCTAAAAGTGGATATAAAATCTACTTAACAAATACCCCCAAACTTACATTTTGCTTGTCCTCAAGCAAAGAGAAAGAGAAAAATTAAATTAAACTCAACAACTAACTACAAAGTGAAAACTTGTTACATAAAAAGTGTACGCAAGTGTACGTGACGTAATCAAGTAATAGAGATGTAAGTTAAAGTATCGTCCCACGGAGACTATGACTACTAAGTACCAAAATTAGGCGTATTCCAATTTTATCTAGACAATTGATAAGTTGAATTATAGAAATAATGAAATGCAAAATAGTAAATGAATAACAATCACTGGAAAAAGAGTAGAAATATGGAGAGAGAATATCTAGGATTTCAATTGCACCGTAGCTAGTCCAAATTGTTACTTCTATTTCATTAACCAAAGACAATCTTCTTAATTGCTAGCCAAAAACCCTAAATTATACATTAGCCTTTCCCAAGGTCAAACAAACGTATTCTCAAATTTTGAACCCATTATATTCCTATGTGGATTGCGAATAATCTAGAAATTCAATTAATTCTATGATTCTCTTTAATAGCTACATAAATCATAAAAGGTATATCGCTATCCCTTATGGAATCTATGTTCTTAATCCCTATGATATTCAATTACAACTAACCTCCGGGTATCATTGTAATTATCAATTCATCTAATATGATGGCCAGTCAAAAAGAAGCAATAAGTATGGAGATGAAGAAGACAATTAACTAGAAGGTCTTTTGATTAAATCTGTAGAATTTACAATCCGTCCTAAGCTAGGTTACATCTTCACCCTAGATGGTGGAATTAGTTCATGATAGAAAATAAAAGCAAAGTTGAATAATTCCTAGATGTGAGATAAAGGGAAGAAGAAGAAAAACTCAGTAGAGAAATCACAAATCTGCTGTCCAATTTGCACCTCTTAATCCTTGTTTTGCTCTTACTTCCTTGCTTTGAAAAAGTCTAAAAACGATCCCCAAACTAAAACCTAAAAATTACTTAAATACTAAACACACTACTCCTCATTCTAATAGGAAAACTAGGCTTCGTATGTGGAAGAAGAGGCGCTGGGCACTGGGTGTTGGCCTGCGGGCGTTGGGACGTCTAGAACTTAGCTAAACACAGTGTTGATAGGAGTTGGGCATAGCGACGCCCAGAGGCTTGCATGGGTGTTGTGTGCATGAATACAGCTCCAAAAGTCTACTTCTTTTGCCATAGTTTCCAAGTTTATCCTCTTTCTTTATGCCTTAAGAGCAAAAACCTTTATACTTTATTTAAACCTATATACTTTATTTAAACCTACACAATATAACAAAACACATTAATTTATACTAGAAAAACTCAATAAACATATAAAATTATAAGCTTAAGAATACCTAAAAGGGGATGGTGTTTAAATTTGAAGGTGGTGGAGATAATGTTGAAGAACTATCTATGGGTAAGATAATTTCAAGACGAGGTGTGGGAAAGTTGTGATTATATTGCATATTGTTTGAATTTAAAAGGGATGGAGATAATAATGATGAATTATCGAAAGGTAAGACAACTTCAAGATGAAGAGAAGGAGAGGTGGGATTCGGTTGGGAAGTGTGTAAGGTGAGGGAGTTGGAGATTAGGGGGATGGTGGGGGAGAGTTAGAGTTTAATTGATTTTGAGATGAGGGTAAGGATGTAGAGACAGAGGTTGGTTGGGAAGTTGTGTTACGCAAAATTCACATGCAAGTGTACGTATCATAAACAAGTAATATAATGATGAATAGAATATCATCCCAGGAGGATTATGGCTACTAAGTACCAAAATTAAGTCTATCCTAATTTTATATAAACAATGAAAATCAAATATGAAGCAGTAATCACAGGTAAAGATTTTGATGAGAAAGATCTAAGGTTTCTGATTTCACCATAATTGATCCAGGTTTTTTTCCTTAAATCCTTAATCTAGATTATCTTTCTAATTGTTAGCCGAGATTCCCTAACTTATTCATTAGCCTATCCCAAGGTCTAATAAAAATATTCTCAGGTTATGAACCCACTTCATTCCTATGTGAATTTTGAATAACTAGAAAATTTCTTCGATTCTATGCATCTCTTTTATTGACTACACAGGCCATATAGGTATATTTCTATCGTACATGCAACCTATGGTATCTATCCTAATGAACTAGACACACAAATCTCCTTTTGGTCTTACTGTGATTAACCTAACAACTAATTGGTGATCAGACAATTAGAAGCATTAAGAACAGAGACAAATTGTCAAGTAGAAAAGATAAATTATAGATTAAATCTACCAGAAATTACAACCATTCATAGTTAGGCTACATCTTAACCCTAGAAAGAAAATTAGTTCATGGCTACACAAAGGATTCTCAACATCCTCACCATGGTGTTCAATGGTAGGAGGAGGACAAGGGGTTGGACCAATGATATAACCGACAAGCCCATACCAAATCAGCATAGACTTTATTTGTTTTGCCCTAGCAACATAGTTGTTGCTAGTTAGCTTGATAACTAGGTTAGAAGCATTGATGGTGATGAGGTCATTTGAAGCAGTGGCTGATTGGAAGGGAATGGAATAAATGGTGGAAGAGTTGGCCATTTTCATGAGGAAAAATGAAGAAGAGAAAAAAAAAATGATTGATGGAGGTGGCTGGTGAGAGCACTTTTATAGCTCTGATACCATATAGAAGTAAACACAAATACGGGAAAGCAACTTAATTGAATTCAGTGACTTGATGTCAAAATATATAGGATTCTATTGGTAACAAATAAAATAATATTCCTAGTATTATCATATGTTTGAATACAAAACTTTGAATGTGAACTACGGATAAGAGATATATATACACAGGGCTTCTAACTGAAATTAATTGCATGGAGAGCATGTGATTGTCATGTGGAAAATACTTCTTTACATGTTACTGATGAGAGGTTGGTGGTTGAAGTGGAGACATCTAAGGAATCCATAGACGAAGAGGAGACGTTAATTTGAGGCTGGCAAGTGATTCCACAGTGGAGGCTACATTGAAGAGGGTGAGAATATAAGTTGAATATGAAGGTGGTTCTGAAGCAAAGAGAAGGCCAATGTGTCTTAATGATGACGAGATCATTTGCCCTATTTGTATGCTAGTTCTTGGTGGAAAGGAAGAAGGAAGATTATTATGTGAAGCTCATTATGATGAGGATTAGGGTTTTGGATATAGCTTTCATGAGTTGATTAACTATTAATCTCCTGTAGACTTGTATTGGAAAAGGCAGTGGAGAAACTCCTAAGTTCTACCTCTACAAGTAGTTCTTTTGTGAGATCATTTTTTTTAACAAATCAATAAGATTATGATTTTCTTATTCGATATACTTTGATATTTCTTAATATCTTATATATATATATATATATATATATATATATATATATATATATATATGAAGAAAAAAAATTGTACTCGTTATTATACACGCCAAAATTGACCATTTACATGGTTTTAATGGCTTTTTTTTTTCGGCTTGGGGGAGGGAAGGAAGCGAGAAGGATATATTATGTTATATAATCATATTTACATACTGACAATTTTATGAAAAATTGTTTGAGTTTAACTTTTAATTCTTTACTGGTTAATCAGCTTAGACATTTTTTTGTTCCTTTGCTGAAAAAGCCTTGTATTAGCAAAGGAGAAACTGTAGGAAATAGTTCCTCTCCACCCTTTACATCTCTTGAAGCCTAGGCTGCACACACCTGCGTGTCAAAGTGTTACAATTTTCCTTGCTATCATGCAATGGAACACGAATACTCAATAAAAGCACATGAATGAGCAATTAAAATCACATAATATCTAGCAGTGGCACTATAGAAGAATTACTCCATGCAAGGAGAGCTTCCCTTCTCTAGAATTGCCTTGCCTGCTATCTTGCAATCAGTTTTCAATGTTATTTTGGGTTTTCACTTCAGGCTCAAACAAACACTTACTCATTCTTCTACTTTTTTTTTTGTTTGTTTGTTTGTGAAACAACTTATTCATTCTACATATCCATGCCTCTACGATCCTTTCATGTTTCTTTTGGCCATATCCTTGAGTAGTAAGCTCTTCCTCTTCCAGAAATACAACCGCGTCTTTCGAATATTTGTGAATATATGTAGTTTAGTTCTAAAATGGTTTTAGAAAATAAACTAATGAAGCCAATGACTCGTGTGTTTAGTGACACATAATCTGGTTATAAGAACCAGAGCCTTTGATGTGAAGGGTTCAAGATATCCCTCCACGTGCCTCTTCTTCTTTCATAGTGTATTACAGTCCTACACGACAAAAAGTTAATTGTGTTTCTATTTATTTTTGGACATAACTAAGATATGTATAAATTCAGATATTATTTACATATACTATGAAAAATTGCAAATAAAGAACAACAATGATAAACCTTAACACTAATGAATTCACAATATCAAGGGTATACCACCAAAATCACAAAGCTATAGCATCAAATATATATAGAGTCCTCACAAAAGGAAAAACCATTGAAAAAATATTACCCACTATCTAATTGTTCTGGTAATCTCATTATTCTAAAGCATCGAGTGCTACCAGGAGTTCCCCCAAACACTTCAATACTACTAGGCACAATAACCACTTTGATGTAATGAAGTGTTCAAGGGAACTCTAGGGGGCACCTGAAATATATGTATTTCTTAACTGTTGAAATAGTTTGTAAATGTGCTTATAAAACAAAGTCCCACATCCGTTAAATTAGAGTATGTAAAAGGCTTTATAAAGGCAAACTATAGTTATAGAGTAATTTTAGATAAATGGGCACAAGCCCATTTGGTAAGCCCAAATAGCCTAGCAAGTCAAAGCCCATTAATAGTCTTTGATTGGCACTTGGGCACTTGATCGATTTGACAAATATTTTAACTTTTTGTTTTAATACCTGGACCGGACCAGGTCGGGTCAGTTTTGACCCAATTCGGATGGTGGTTAATTAAGTTAACCGATTCGGATTCGTAAATCTGAATAGACAATTGTGTCTGTTTCGAAAAGACAGTTGTATCTGTTCCGAATAGACAATTGTGACTATTCCGAATAGGCAATTATGTCTGTTAATTACTGATCAATTATATTTGTTCATTAGTGCATTTTCAACTCTATAAAAGGGAACTCCTTAATGCATTAATGGTTCACTTTTCCATTGAGAGTTTTTTAGGGCTTTATTATATTCTGGGTTAACTTGTTTTTTATAGAGAAGCAATATTACACTCAAAACAGTGTAATTATTCACGCCTCAAAGCCATTTTGTTTTAGTCTCCATTAGCCTTTTTTCTAACATTAACTGCCTCAATAATACATGTTTAGCTGCTTGGTTACTAACGATAAGCTAACCTGCTATATTTATAGGAATTTTCTGTTGTGTTATATGGCAGAGAAAAATCAGAGACTAGAGAAATGAACCTGGACGGATCTATAGTCTAGACAGAGTAACACAGAAGGAATCTTTCTGTCAGAGCAATATTCCAGTATGCCTTTTCCCCAATCATTTTCAGCTATCATTTGACATAAAGAGAATCATAAAATCTTTGTTGCTCTAGAATCTGACTCATGCAAATTGTGGTCACAAAAAGGACGTCCAAAATCCCTTATGTAAGGTCTCACTGCAACTTGAAGATATTGATCCAATATAGGTTTAAATCTGGGCCATGGTTTCTTTACCATTCATCTAATGTCGGTATAATTTGATAGAATCACTATATTTAGAAGCATTAGTTTCCCAATATGTAACCTCAAATTAAGTTAGACCGAAAAGTATATTGTTAGTTATATAGCCAGTGGCTTCACCCGAGTTTAAGAGGAAAAAAAAGTTTAATTGAGATTACTTAAATTTCATATTGCCATTTGTATGTAGTTGTAAGTTGTGGTTGCAAGAATTATACTAATAGCGTTACTCAACCGGAAAGTGGTCCTTGAAGAATGAGCTTAAAGCTAATAAAAGCGACTTCGAATATTTGATTCCAACATGAAACAACTAGGGTCTCGGTTAAGTTGACAAAGATTGAAGGTGATGGATCAGTACTGCAGATCAAATGCAGAAAAGTTAAGGAGAGCTCATGGCCACCCACCTTAGTGTACATTATTCTTTTTCCATAATCTCTCCCTTGATCATGACCAGATTCAACTGGGATAGCTTGTATACGTGGACTTACTGAATGTCAAAGGGATTTTCCATTGGTCCAACCCAAAGGCCACCCCATTGTTCATGAAGTTGTAGACTTTGATATAAATAGAATGTTTAGTTGTGCAATTCTTCACCACTGGAGCATAAAAGAAACATAGAGTGAGTTAGGTCAGTTGTCTCCTAGAGTTTCCCTGAGCAGTTCACCGGGGCTCTTCTGCTATCCTACTAAAGTGTTTGGGGGAACTCTTGGTGCCATCTGACTCTGTATTATTAATTCCAAGCTAAGATTAAGTAAGTAAGCTCCAGTCTTTAGTATATTTATGTCTCTTGAATTATTTGCACTGGTTTTCCAACTGATTTGAATCTTCTTTGGGTACATATATGATAGTATGGCATTTTGGTTAAAACGTATGAATTTACGGTTTAAGCTAAGAATTTTTTTAAATTAATTACCCAAAAATCTTACTATTAGTCCACACTTTGTGGTTTACAAATTTTTTAAATTACAATGTGAAGCATCTTGTGTATGAGTTTTATTAATTAAGATAATCCTTAATGTATTGGCTTCCCATTTTTCGCCAGCAAAGAACAGGTCATATTTCAATGTTGCAAGATTCATGGTGAAGAACTAATGTTACAAGATTGATAATTGGAGTAGTTCATAAATTTGTAATGACTTTTTCATCGGATGCTACTTCCTTTTAACTTACTTTTGAGGAAGCAATTTGATTAAGTGTAGTATTTTTTAAACCAAAACAAACTCGTAGAGTTAACTAGACATTTTTAGTTTCAAAAATGATTGAGTCAATATTAAAAGTAAAACATTAGAAAAATATTGCAAGAGGTTTGCTGTTAGTTAATCAAGTATTCAGTTTAAAAATAATAAAACAACCAGAATCCCTTGAAGCATAATTGTTTCCCATCTGTACTCCATTCCTGTTCCCAAATGTTTGGAGAAGAATCTGGAAGGAAAATCAGACAAATAAAGAGCAACTCCTGTAAAATCTAAAGTGTGTCTCCTAGAGCGAAGTTAAATACTGGTAATTCTTTTGGAGAAATATAACCTCTTTCAATCTTTTCTTCTTCTTATTGTGTTTTTTATCATATGAAGAAATTGTTGCCTTGAAATTAAAAATAGGAAAATTTTAAGCACAGAATTTATAATAACCATATCACTAGCAGAGTTAGAATTTTTGGCTGGGGCCAGGGGTCAAAAGTTATAGTACAATTTTCGTAGCTTTTATTTTAAAGTAACTGAGCATGTAATGCTTAAGATATTTCATTTTATCACAAAACTTGAGTGTGGGCTTTATGTGAAATATATAATTCAAAATCACCGAAAGAAAAATAATTTTCAAAGATCAAAACTCCAATAGATGGAAGAAAATAGAGAGAGAGAGAGAGACCGAATTAAGTATAAAAGAAGGAATGATAAAGAAGTGAAATGGAAAAAAAAAACTTTAATAATAATATTTTTTAACATTTTTTGTTATTATAAATATAACAATCTCAATTTAAAACGTACTGATCAGTCATATTAATTGATTATTATATATAACCTTATAATTTATCATTTCTCGTAGAAAAATATTATTGTAATTACAACCCTTTCTTAACTTGATTTACGAGTCATAGAGAATTAGAGGTTTTAGTAATTGACTGAAAAAGTATATTCTCTTATCAATTTATGATCCAGAATATGAAAATATAAGTTCAGAGTCATAGAGAATGAGTTTATTAGGAAAGAATTAATTTTGAAAGAATTTGTAAAGAAAAAAATAATTTTTGAAGAAGTGAGACATGACAGCCCCAAGATACTCAGGGTTTTCTTGAATTAATTGATATATCAACTTCTTTCAATAAAAAAAGTATGATATAACATTTACTTACATATCTTTCACAGTATTTTCATAAATTTGATATTCGATATGATACTATTATTTGTCATATGTGTAACTATTCTCAGAAAATTGAGATATATAGGTCCAATATATAGTCGAGTTGAATTTTTTTTTTTTTTTGGAAGAATATATAAGAGTTATCAGAAGGCACAGTTATGCAGAAAACTATTATTCTATTCGATGACTTTGTTGTTAATATATACAAGATTCTGTTGGCAGTAGATAAGGATCTATTCCTAGTATACAAACTTTTGAATACACGTTAATGATACGAGATAGATATGCACAGGTTGTGTAACTGAATTTGGTTGCGTGGATGACATGTGTGTATCACGTGGCTAATACTCCTTTAGAATAGTGGTGTTGGATTCTTATATTGTTAATTAATAACAAAAGAATATCATTCTGTGCAGTATAGAAAATTAAATAAGATGGAAAATCTTAATAATTCATTGATCAACCTTATACTTGAAGCTGGAATAATTCAATTACATCTGGATATTATAAATGGCGTCTCTTGTTTCGTTTGTGCAAAGCTACCATCAATAATAAGCAAAATGATAAATTAACCATATTTATTTTATTTGTGCGATTGACTAGGTATATGTGAAAAATCCAAGCCATATAACTTTACTCTAAGCTCTTGTAATAAAAGCATGTTATTACATCAATGAAGATCTTTTGGTTGTTCAGACACTGATGAATGCGTGCAAAGTTTGGAACAGTCCAATCATATAAAGGAAAATGCTTTGTATAGCACGGATAATAATCACTTGAGTACTGCCTACATCATGGTAGAGTATATCAGCTCCATGTTTTGAACTGGTGGTGATCATCAAAACAGGTCATCCAATTGTACAACTATATTCCTGGGCAAAATTATTCCTGGCTGGGTACTGTGTAGCTTAAGTAGATGCCAAGCTCAATTGCCAGAAAAGAAAAGAAAAAAGAAGACTTTGGTTACACTAAAGCAGCTGTCTAATCTTTGAAGAGGACCTGCAATCATCAAATTTTGGATGTTAGTAGTATAACATAACTCTGCATTGGATTCCAATCTTTATATTGTGTCAACAAATAAGAGTCATGCGCTTCTGCCAGGTTGAGATCTCAAAGGAAGAAATAACTAGAGTAAAATCGAAGAGAATGTCTAATTGTATACTAGTTAATTGCACAAGACATTAGGACATTAACATTTAAATTGTCAAATTAAAGTTTTAATCATGTCTTATTTAAATGTAAAGACACATGTAATCATGCAGCGAAATAGTATATACATAGATTAACTCAAAATAGAAACCCCAGGAATTTATATACCACTACCAACCAGTAGATATTAGCACTACCACTAAACAAGCAGATATTATCAAATGCAACCAGCTGCAAATGTTGCTTCTATTCATGGAAGAGTGGAATGCAAAAGCTGTAAGCAAGTGAACCTAGACGCAACATTGTTGTATAGGGACTAGAAGAGGAGAATATTTGTCATGACAGCAGATTTCGAGTGGCACATGCCATTCTGCCACCACGTTTTTACTCTGTCCAACGCTATCCCTTTCAGCTTTTCCAAAAAACGGAATCTAGTACGTGAAAGTGTGTTAACTGAACTTTGATGTGGTACAGGTGTAACTAGAATGTTGTTGGCTACTGAGAAGCCAAGTAGGCAACTTTTCCACCCTTAACTATTTTCTTCACTTCTTCTAGTAGTAATTAGGCTATTTGCTCAATGTCGTTAGGAGCTAGCAATTTTACTTTTGTAATTCAATTAAAGAATTAATCAAGAACATGTTTGGTGAAGTAAGAATGAGATGAAAATCGAAGAATTAGCATTGACAAGATATTCTAACAAAATAGCATGTCTCTAAATAAACTTTTATATCAAGAACTCACGCTTCAAAGGTCAACTCTTAGTGTACTAGCTAAAATATGCTTGACTTACAGCTGGTTCATACATGTTAGATATAAATCTATTCATGGGCCTTCACCAATTAGTTTAAGCTTTTAGGTTGAATCGGTTCGTGACATGGTATCAGAGCCCCTTTGACCAAATGGTCAGGAGATCGAATCCTTCTGCCCCCACTTTCTCAATTAAATTGAAATTTCAGCACATGGTATAAATGGGTCTGTGTTTTTTCCATGCTTCAATCCCAAATGACTTTCGTGTGCGGCTTTTAGGTTGAATCGGTTCGTGACAATACACACATTTCTGAATTGCTCAAGTTTTAACTCTTAGTACCATCTACTCCTCAAATATCCCAAGTAAAACTTGGGGTATAACAAATTAACAATGGAGATATTGTAAATTAGAAGATATTATATAAGCACTTAGTTGAACAACTTAAGACTGGGCTTTAGCCCAAGTAATCGCAGCCCATACTCTTAGATATAAGTTGAATTAGAGGCCACAAGATCTAATATCTGCATGACCCTTCCATGGCTTTTTTCCTTTCCTCATAAAATTTCTCTCTTATATTATCAAGAAAGAACTAGACTACTTAGGGTATAAAATACACCATAAGTTAATCTGTGGACACCTATTTATCATTATGAAATTTGGAATGAAGAAAGTCTAATATACAAAATAGCTGAAGGGGTGAAACTATAACTTGAATGTGAGCTATTATTCGTACCTATGAAAATGACTGAAAGGGAATATTGAGAATGGATCTTATGTTAGCTTTTGATGGTTTGAGCAACAAGTCTTGTCCTCTATCACACACTGCATTATGGGTCTCTCTCCCCTTCGTCTGAGCAAAGACCCTGATTCCTGACCAGGTTCAAAGTTATAAACACTAAAAAACAAAGATTTCTTCATGTCCACAAAAATTCACTCTTTTTTTTTTCTTGAGGTATGAAATTCTCTAATATAAATAGAGCACTTGTTGTGCATTCCTACGGAAGAAACCAGTCAACATGAATTAGTTGTTGGGTGTCTCTTGGAGTTCCTCTGAACGCTTCATAAGGGGCTAGTTCTAATACCCAATTGAAATGATAGTCCTTCTTCATGTGAAGTGTTTGGGGGAACTCCCGGGGCCAACCAACATTGAAATAGCAAATATGAACTAAATTATAATCTAACCACTATTTACATTTCATTGATTTTCATAAAGGTGAACCACACACAAATCACACCTATGTATGTATTTTCTTTATCACGCTAGCTGTATATATGCCTTCAATTCATTCTATTGATCACATTCTGTTTTCTCTACACATTTTTTATCTGTCTGCCTAATGTTTGATGAGAATAGTAATGCCAATTACATAATACTTAAATGCACAAATCTTTTTTTATAGGTAAGTCTATCTGAGTTCAAGTGGCTAGACCCACAAATTCTTTCTTTAGTAATGATATATGCACAATGCTTAATTTCACAATAATTTATTAGCTGTATAGTTGTAGAATCTGAGTTCAAATTATCCCATTTGAGTTTTTTTAACTCTGATTTGACTATATGGCAGTTTTTGTACATTTGTGGAGTAAAAGATTTTTGGAAGTATCGTTTCTCTTTTCTTGTAAATTCAAATGGAGACATTTATACAACTCTGCAGGTTTTTGTACCTAAGATTTGTGCAATTATCATTACTCTTGATGAGATGTAGTGGTTTTAATTAATCAGACTGCTACGTGGCTAATATATATTGAGATGCTCATAAACCATCTACCTTCAAATTTAGGTCCATCTCTCACAACACAAGTTTCGGAAATATGCCATTTAACCGCTCCCAATATAAACTATTTTGTCATCTTTTCAAGTGCAGTTGCATTCTTTGGAAGATACATTGCCATTTCAATCTCACTCATCAGGTAATTGTCAATGCTGGTTATGACTGGTAACATCCTGATGACGATTATGTGGGCATCTGAGGCAGAAAATTCCTGTTAAATCATCATCAACAAGAGCATATATATGTCCTTAGCTGCAAAGTACATCAGTCTATTTTACTACAAAAAAGAATGTTAAAGATTTGTACCTAGCAACTTAAACCTATTTGGTGAATTGGTTCTTTGACATGATATTACAATGTTTATAGCCTTTTGGCCAAGACGAGTGCTTTGTCGTGTTTCAAGTCTAAAAAAGAAGAATTATTTTTAAACTTATAACCAACGGCTTAAGTTTTTAGGTTGATTTGTTCCTTGATGATGAGTGCTTATTTGTTTTAGCAATAAACAAAAAAAAAGAAATACAAAAAATCTACTTTCTAGTTAGATAGAAATTCTTCAGCACCTTTAACTTGGAAGTACTCTTCCAGCTGGTTTTAGAAGCCAGAGCAGCATTCATTAAGACTATACATGAATTCCGAATATACCTTCACCTTGTTGATTGTTACGGCTTCTCAGATCTTGAGTGATGATAAAATGGCACTGAGAATGCTGTTGGGATGTGGACTTATATAATCTTGACCTACTTCCATGACCCTTTCTGATTTCTTTTGTTGGTGATCCATTACTCTCTGGTGCTTAGGCAAGGAGATCTTCTTTCTTCTTACCTCTTTCCTTTGGTCGCTGAAGGGTTCACCCATCTTTTCAATGAGGCTAAGAAGGAAGGAAGACTTGAAGGGATGAAAATTGCCAGACACTGTCCAATGGTTTCCCTAAACTTTGTTTCTGAATACTGAGTTGGGGTCCAACCCATCAAGGGCATGGAGAAGCATTTTAGCTGAGCGTCTGGTGTTAAATGGAAGTTAAAAATGGCAGCATGGGTTCTGGTTAGGTGCTGCATATTTTTGGTGATCCATGGGTTTCAAATGTTCAAGGCTTTTCTCTGAATCTCATGGTTTAAATAGTGACTAAATATTTGTTAGTGAATTAATATGTCCAGTAACTAGATTATGGAAAACAATGATTCAAATTGCAGTTGTTGTTGCGATGAATTGCGAGAAAATGGGCTAATATAGGATTACAATTGGGGCCCAATTGTAATTGTAGACCTTTATTTGAAATCCTACCTATAAGTGAATTTAGAAGCTCGAGAGTTGCCCAAAAAATTAAACTAATTAAGTCATTTTAAACTTTAGAGCTTTTCTTTCTAAAGAAGATAATGCAAATTCAATTGTCATCCCATTACTTACATGCTCTTGTGGAAATAGATCATGTCAAATTTAAATCTATCTTCAACTAAAAAATTTAGTTTTTATCTATCTAATAAACAAAATAATAAATCAATTGAACCAAATATGTATTAAAATCTTTCACTTGGGATCAAAGATTGTAATAATGCAAAAAGCAAACTAAATTATATAAATATCACACTTTTTAAACTATTTACACATATACTCTAGTTTTTTTTTTTTTTTTTAAATAATATGTCATTTGAAGCAGGAACCACCGACGACGCAATTGTATATATTGCAGCACCAGAAGAATGATGCTATTTGGCGAATGACATCACTCTTATGGTGACGCAATAAGCCCAATTGCGACACCCATTCCGGATTCCTACCAAATTCCCTAACAATGTTGTCTTGGTAGAACAGTGACGCAATTAGGCTTATTGTGTCACCCTTAAAGTGACGATGCCATTGGATATTGATAAAACCGACGGGATGAAAGAGACCCAGGAGATCATAACTGAATATAAAGAAACTTACAGTGGTGAGATATTTAAATAGCTTAAAGGAGGTTCTAGATTTGAACCTATCTAAAGCTATGCGAGCTAGCAAGTGCTATTTCGTACGAATTTAGTCTCGTAAATCAGAAAGAATGCCCCGTTATGTTCTATTACATGCTTTTATAGTTGCACGCAAATATGGGACATATATAGTAAAAGCCCTAGTCTATTGTGGTAGGACGATTAAACCCTAGCTTTGGATTCTGTTGGTTTCAAAATTCAAATAGGAGGTATATGCTAGTCAAGGGAGTAAGAAAATTGATTTGGAAATCCCTTTCCCCAGAGGTGGTATTGCTGATGGTTGGTTTTAACACAGAAAGAGGAAGTTTAATTTCTTATGGGCTTGCAACAAAATTAATTATAATAGAATTGGTCAGCTTTTTGGTGTGGCTTCTAGGGAAAAGTAGTTGCAGCACAGTATTAGGAGTGCTGCTCCAAATCCTCTATTATCTGCTCAAATATCTTGGGAATATTGGTAAAAATTTTAGGTTGATTTTCTAGTTTGCATTGGTTCTATAGTGACCTGGTGTTTGTTGTCCAGTATTGTTGGCTTTGGTGCCACGTCGGGTTTAGCCTTTTTTTTCTTTTTTTTGGTGTCCTTGTTCATTACAAAGCTGATGAATAAATTGTGATCTCCAGAGTAAAAAAAAAGGAGAGCCAGGATAGTTTTTTAGGCCTTAGTAAAACTATTTCAAATTGAAATCAAACTATTATATAAAAAGAACTACCTCCTTAAGATAGGGCTTCTGTTTTGGTATCTGAAAGTTAAGAGTGAGAGGAGCCTACCCCATTCTAAGACTAGGACATGTCACATGCCTTATTTGCTAGTAGCAAAAATTAAACTTAAATCTTTCAAGGGAAGTGCTTCCATAAAATAGTTTTAACAGCTCACCACCAATGAGATGAACAAGGAGAATGGTATATAATAACGTAAAAAAAATCAATTTAAGTAATCTTTACTTGTTATAAATTTGTTGCATTAATTTGGTAATTTTTATCTATCATTTCTAATATTCATCTCTATAAACGGATGGGAAACAGCAACAGATGGGGAAGTTGTAGAAACACGGCATGAGTCTTCGGGTAAACTGAGCAAAGAAGTATCACTACACATTCCAATTTTCTTACATAAATAATATAATATAAATCTTCGGATTATTGTAGGAAAACTAATAATGAAAGGAATACAACATCAATTGCAATTATTCATGTTTAACAAAAGAAACAATTTAGTGAACCTAAATATGCATTGACATTGTTTCTGATTTGGTAGATTAAATTCATATGAAATAGCACTTGCTAGCTCTCATACCTTTAGATTGGTTCAAATCTAAAACCTTCTTCAAGCTATTTAAATATCTTATCACTGGATTATAGCTACTTAACTATTTTTTACTATAAATTGAAGCAACTGACTAGTGTCTTCTTTAATCTAAATTTCTTCTTATTTCTTGCGTTTGAGTTGTATATAATTGTGAAACAACAATCTTAGCAGTATAGAAAAATATAATATTTGTGAAAATGGAATACTTCTATTGCTGTATATTTTGTGTATTTATACACATACAAGATAATCAACAAATTACAAAATAATTAAAGAATGAAAATCCTAGTTCTAGTATATCTAGTATAAGAATAATTTAAAATTTAAACTATTATCTAGAAACCCTAGACAAGTTCTCTATTATGCCCCCGCAAGATGGTGAACCCATTAGGGACACCAATCTTGTCTTGAAGATTACAAAAGGTAGATGTGGGAAGCGGCTTGGTAAGGATGTCTGCGAGTTGGTCTTTGGTGGATACATGAGACACACGCAGCTGGTTGGTTTGGATCTTTTCCCTAACAAAGTGATGGTCCAATGCAATATGTTTCATTTTAGAGTGAAAGACCGGGTTAGCACAAATATAAGTCACTCGTATGTTGTCACAAAAAATGATAGCTGGCTGTGTGAGGGTGATTCCAAGCTCTTTGAGTAAATTAGTGAGTCAAGCAAGCTCAGCTATAGTGGGGCTATGGAGTGGTATTCAGCCTCTATGTTGGACCGAGCCACACTTTTCTGCTTCTTGGAAGACCAGGACAATGCATTGGAACCCATGACCACAAGGTGAGCAGAGGTTGATGAAGTGCGGTCATTAGGATTACCTGCCCAATCGGCATCCAAATAAGCATAGAGTTTGTGAGGGCAATTACCTTTGAATTGAAGGCCAAATTGTATTATATATAAACTTAAGATAGCGTAAGACACGCTTTAGGGCAGTGAGATGGGTCACAAATGGCTTATGCATGAATTGGGACAACTTTTTCACTGCATAACCAGTATCAAGCCTAATCAGAGAGAGATATTGCAGTGCACCAATTAAACTTCTGTATTCAGTGGGATCTATGGATGGTGTGCCATCATTGAGAGACAGTGAGATAGATGTAGACATAGGCATAGAGACCCCTTTGGTGCCAGACATCTTTGATTTTTCTAACAAATCATTGATGTGTTTGTGTTGGGATAAAAAGAGAACCGTTGGTTGAGGAAGAAATTCCACACCAAGGAAATCTAATGGAGTGCCAAGGTCTTTAAGAGAAAAATGTGAGGCAAGTTTCTTGCAAAAATGAGACCAAAAACTAGCAGTGTTTCATGTTAGTAATAAGTCATCCACATATATGAGAAAGTAAGTAATGATACATTCTTTATTGTAAATGAATAGAGACCACAAACCCAACAGAAATAAAAAAACCGGGCAAGCTCATGGTACCGAGCATGTCGTGCTTGCTTAAGGCCATAGATGGCCTTATACAACTTGCATACATGAGAAGCAAGAGAGGGATCAACGTTGCCATTGGGTTGTGCCATGTATACTTCATCTTGAAGTGTGCCTTGAAGAAAGGCATTGTTAACATCCATATGCTTTAAGGACCACTGGTTATGGAGAGCAATGGAAAGGACAACCTTTATGGTTTGGAGTTTGACAACAAGGTTAAAGGTCTCTTTGTAGTCAAGGCTAGGGCATTGGGCATAGCCCTTAGCAACTGGCCTAGCTTTGTATCTATTAATGGACCCATTTGGTTTTCTCTTAACCCTGTAAACCCATTTGCAGCCAAAGATGTTGGCATTAGAGGGGAGAGGGGCAAGGGACCATGTTCCATTACTGAGTAGGGGCATCAAACTCAATGGACATGGCTGTGTGCCAATTTGGAGAGGTTAGGGCTTAGCTGAGACAAGTTGGTTCTAAGGTAGGGGTAAGAGGGGGGAGGGGCAAGGGACCATGTTCCATTACTGAGTAGGGGCATCAAACTCAATGGACATGGCTATGTGCCAATTTGGAGAGGTTAGGGCTTAGCTGAGACAAGTTGGTTCTAAGGTAGGGGTAAAAGGATATTTGGTGGCTTGGAAATTGAATAAATTCTTAGGTTTGAAGATGTTATTCTCAAATCGGATAATGATTTTCTTGGTGGGTGATGAGGATAAATCGGCAAGGGTTAGGGTTTGAGTTATGAGGTAAGGAGGATTGTAAGTTATCCAAAGGTTGAGGAGAAGGAGAGTGTATATTTGGTTGGACTGTGGTGGAGGGTAAGGTGAAGGTTAAAGAAACTACTCATAGAGGGGGGTGAATAGGAGTTTTAAAATTTATAAGATTAAATCAGAATTTAGTTCATTATAAGAACTAGTTTTCCTATGAAAACAGAGAATAAGACAGAATATAAAAACTGATTAAAACTCAGAAACCCAATCAAAAACTCTTCAAATATCATGCTTTCAATCAATTGAAACATACAGAGATATAGTAGATGCAAATAAGCTAAGAATTTAAGAAGATAGGGAGAAGAAATTTGACACAAGATTTTATAGTGGCTCGGCAAAATTGGCTATGTCCACTCCTCTCAATTTCTTGAGGTTGAACTAAAATCCGAGTTTAGTTGTCCAAGCTTCTCTAAGCTTTACATCCATGGTTTTCTTCAAACTCACCAAGAACTTATCCCTTCCAACACAGATGCAGGAAGACGCTCACCCAGGTTTCTCCCTAGAAATTTGAATACAAAGGCCTTTTATCATAAATTAATCCCCATGAAAAGCACTCTCTCAATAAAGAAGAGATCTATTGTTAATGTACTTGAGGAAGAAGAAGGAGAGAAAAATTAAAGTACAGAGTATTCAGAGAAGAAGTATTCTTCTTTCACACTTGGACTCTCTCTCTCACTCTCTTTCTTACTCTTCTAAAGTCTTGAAAATACTCTTAAAAGGCAAACGCTCCCACGTCAAGACTTCGGGTAACCGCCCTTGCTAGGATAGCTGTCAACAACAGCATGCAAGGAAATCCCACTTGCATTATCTCCTTTCATTTTAGAGATAAAGAATTCTTACTTTATTCCTTAAAATGTGGATCTCCTCAATGAAACCTCTATGAGGAAATTTCCACATTTCACATAGGAAACTTCTTGACAAAGATAAAATATTCTCGAGTCCTTTGGATTCAACAAAGGTCCTTGTCTACAAAACTGGTTCACAAGACTTCTCACTAACCTGTTCTAAAAATAGATACTAAAAGACAAAGCACAAGGTTAGTCAAAACATGGTTATTTCTTATAATCAAAACTGGATTAGAGAGTCGTGGGCCAACATAAGGATAAGACAATTTCAAGATGAGGTGAGGAAGAGGTTGTTTGTGGTTGGATAGTGTTTAAATTTGAAGGTGGTGGAGATAATGTTTAAGAACTATCTGTAGGTAAGATAATTTCAAGACAAGATGTGGGAGAGTTGTGATTATATTGGATAGTGTTTGAATTTAAAAAGGGATGGAGATAATATGGATGAATTATCTAAAGGTAAGACAATTTCAATATGAAGAGAAGGAGAAATGGTATTTGGTTGGGAAGTGTGTAAGGTGAAGTAGTTGGAGATGAAGGTGATGGTGGGGGAGAGTTAGAGTTTAATTGATTTTGAGATAAGGGTGAGGATGTAAGACAGACGTTGGTTGGGAAGTTGTGTTACACAAAATTCACACGCAAGTGTACGTATCATAAACAAGTAATATAATGATAAACAGAGTATCGTGCCACGAGGATTATGACTACTAAGTACCAAAATTAAGTCTATCCTAATTTTATATAGACAATGAAAATTAAATAAGAAGTAGTAATCATAGATAAAGACTTCGATGAGAAAGATCTAAGGTTTCTGATTTCACCATAACTAATCCAGGTTTTCTTCCTTAAATACTTAATCTAGATTTATCTTTTGAATTGCTAGCCGATATTCCCTAACTTATTCATTATCCTATCCCAAGCTCTAATAAAAATATTCCTAAGTTATGAACCCACTATATTCTCATGTGAATTTTGAATAACTAAAAAATTCATTCAATTCTATGGATCTCTTTAATTGACTACACAGGCCTTAAAGTTATATTTATGTCCTACATGCAACCTATGGTAACTATCCCAATAAATTAGACACACAAATCTCCTTCTAGTCTTATTGTAATTAACCTAACAACTAATTGGTGATCAGAAAATTAGAAGCATTAAGAACAGAGACAAATACTTAAGTAGAAATGATAAACCATAGATTACATTTATAAAAAATTATGATCATTCATAGTTAGGCTACATCTTAACCCTAGAAAGAAAATTAGTTCATGCTACACAAAGGATTCTCAACATCCTCACCATGGTGTTCTATGGTGGGAGGAGAACAAGGGGTTGATCTAGTGATATAACCAACAAGCCTATATCCAATCAGCATAGACTTTATTTGTTTTTCCCTGGCAACATAGTTGTTGCTAGTGAGCTTGATAACTAGGTTAGAAGCGTTGATGGTGATGAGGTCATTTGAAGTAATGGTTGATTGGAAGGGAATGGAATAAATGGTGGAAGAGTTGGCCATTTTTGTGAGGAAAAATGAAGAAGAGAAAAAAAAAAAAAAAAANAAAAAAAAAAAAAAGAAAAAAAAAAAAAAAAAAAAAAGGGATCAATGGAGGTGACTAGTGAGAGCACTTTCATACCTCTGATACCATATAGAAGTAAACACAAATACGGGAAAGAAAACTTAATTGTATTCAATGACTTGATGTCAATATATACAGGATTCTATTGGTAACAAAGAAAAGCATATTCCTAGTACTATCCTATGTTTAAATACCAAACTTTGAATGTGAGCTACGTATAACAGATATATATACGCAGGGATTCTAACTGAAATTAGTTACATGGAAAGCATGTGATTGTCATGTGGATAATACTTCTTAACATGTTATTGATGAGAAGATGGCGGTTGAAGAGGAGACATCTGAGGAATCCGAAGATGAAGAGGAGACATTGATTAGAGGAGGCCCAAGACGAAGATGGGATGATACCGGGGCTGGCAAGTGATGCCGCAATGGAGGCTACAGTGAAGAGGGTGAGAATAGAAGGTGAATATGAAGGTGGTTCTGAAGCAAAGAGACGGCCAATGTGTCTTAATGATGACGAGAATATTTGTGGTATTTGTATGCTAGTTCTTGGTGGAAATGAAGAAGGAAGATTATTATGTGAAGCTCATTATGATGAGGATTAGGGTTTTGGATATAGCTTTGTGAGTTGATTAACTATTAATCTCCTATAGACTTGTATTAGAAAAGGCAGCGGAGAAACTCCTATGTTCTGCCTCTACTAGTAGTTCTTTTGTAAGATGTTTTTTTTTTTAACAAATCAATAATATTATGATTTTCTTCATTCGATATACTTTGATATTTCTTAATATCTTATATATATATTTGTGGCATAGGATTGTTTCTCAATTTTAACTAATTGACTAATTGGTTAATAAGAAAGGAAGGTATTAATGAATAAGTCAAAAAGTCAAAATTGAGAAACAATCTTATGTCACAAATGGTATCAGAGCCTGTAGCCTATTAAATTAGGTGGGGGTATAAGGTGTATGACTTTATCTTAATGGCTAGGTGATTTAGCTACAGAGCTAGGAGATATAATGGTTATGCTTTCTTAGAAGATCAAGCCTTAATTAGACATTTTAGGAGTATTCTTCAAAATAAAGAACTTGTTCAAACTTTAGATCCTTATTACGTATATATTCTTCAATATCAAATAACATTAAGATCAAGAAAAATTTCATACTTAGCTGTCTAAGTAATATGCCAGGATATTATGGTCCGTACATAGAAAATAAAAAAACTTGCTTATTGGTACTATAGCGATAGAGCTAATTACCTTAGAAAGAATAGGCCTTGTAATCAAAGATTAATTAAATATTATCAAAAGATTGCCACAGATAAGTTTAAGAAGCTTGTTTATCTAGCTATTTAGTCACTGTTCAAATATTTGATTTAGAAGTTCACTAAGGTGAACATAGATCTTTAAAGTCTAAGACTTTGTAAGATATCAAGACTTTAAGAAGATTAAGAGTCTTTCTTGACTTAGCGTTGGTCAGCCAAAAAATGTGGTCCCGATAGTAAGTCCTAGGGAGGCAGTGAAACCGTTGGTCAGCGTGGTGGTCCTGGTAAGTCTAAGAGAGATAATTAATTGGATTAGAGTTAAGATAAACTATAATGTCAAGGATGATTAAAAGATTGTTGTCTAGCCGATATGAACCTTTTAAATATCTCCATATAGGATTAGTTTAAATAGTTGTTAAATCTCTTCACAGGCTAGGGATAGATACACATATCCTAGTATGTTTTAGAGATAAAAGAGTAGCAGAATTCAAAGACTCAGTCATAGGAGTTATCCAGTCAAATCTTCATAATGGTCCCATATATCTAGATTGTTTCCCAAATTACACCATGGGAATAAGTCATCCTGAGACTTCAAAATTTTTAGAACTAAACATTAAGTCAAAAGAAGAAAAGTTTCTTCCAAGAATAGAACACATGGCAATCATATTTAGAGTTTGTTACAAAGTCATGAAAACAAAAATCAATATACGTTGTATCAAACAATCTCCAAGAGATGAAACCTTAATAATGGAAGTCAACATTCAAAATTCTCAATCAATAACCCCTAAAAGGTTAAGACATGATGGAATTTCATACATAGATGAATGAGAATTAGAAGATTTTGTTCCCCCTAGAACTCAGGAAATTCCAAAATTAAATCATATTATAACATCTCCTTCAGGGAATGTTACTCTTAAGTTTAGTATATCAAACTCTGTTAGATATGAAACATCAACTCATTATAGTTCTGCTAGAAAATTAGTAGATTTCTCTTCCATAAATTCTTCAGGAATAAACTTTAGACTTGTAATTCCAAAGCTTGTTTATTAAGAAACTCAAAATTCAGATTCACCAAACATGTCTCTTTCTAGGTCAGATTTCCATAGTCAACTTAATGTGATATCAAAAGAATTCCAAATAGATAAAGAATATCTTAGAGAAGAATTCAAGAAAGATTCTAATAAAGAGAAAAGATATTGGTATTTCAAAAGATTTGATAAATATACAACAAATACACTCAAAATATTTTATTATATTGAGTTAAACGTCATGGAAATCAATATGTCTTTCTTTGAATGGTTCCAAGATTATGCTGAAAGACATGACATATTTTATCCTTATTCAAAATCCAAGACTAGTAATACAAATACTAGGATAAGTCAAAAATGGAAAACTTCATCCAATATAACTGTTACTTTAATCCATCCTCCTTTAGAAGAGAATACTGTCAAAAATATTCATAATGAAGATGTAGTAGCCTCACCATTCAAAATGACAAGTGGTTCAGACAAGGACAACCCTTCACTAAAAGATATAAAAAAAATATACATTATCAAAATAATTATACAAATCAAATACTCAAAATTGTGTCTAATCAAATGACCAGAATTGAGAATAGACTCTCTTCCTCTTCTTCCTAAGGATCTCCTTCCTTAGGTCCTTCTTCTTTAGGTCCATCCTCCTTAGGATCTCCTTCTTCTCCTTCAATCTCTTTCACAAATTCAAAAACTCAACAACCTATCTATAGGGTACCAAACTTTTCAAAAATGAAAGATATTAGATTTGGAAATGAAGAAACATTAAATCTCATAGTAGAAAAGCTCAAGAATTTAGAAAAAGATAAGAAACAATCAATAAACATGATCAACAATGAAGAAGAAGATTTAGCAATAAATAAACTCAAACAAAATTCAAGATTAGGACAAAGAACAGACCAAACTAGGAACTATTATCCAAGACCTGCCCTTCTTGACATTCAATATGAAGAAAGAAATCAATACGTCCATTCAAGCTATGATGGAAATAGTATTTATCAATGAAATATTGATGGTATGAGTGAACATGAAATATTAAATCATACAAATGAAATTCTCATGGCAGTTTATGCCTTTAGAGTCAAAATTCCTTCAGCAGACTTAAAAAACATCCTTAGAATCATTACTAGTGGTTTCACAAGACAATTAAGAGGTTGGTGAGATAATTATCTCACTGAAGATCAAATATTAGAAATAGAGAATTCAATAGATCCTAAAACTAATAATTCAAATAGTATAGAAATCCTAATTTATGCTATCATTAAACATTTCATAGGTGAACCTCAAAATTTTCAAGAAAAATCCTTAAAAATCTTAGCCAACTTAAGAAATGATTTATTGTTACAAATATGTATTTTTCTCAAAAATATTCTTAAGAAATGATTGCAACGTGGCTTACTGGAAAGAAAAGTTCATCTGTGGACTTCCAAAGTTATTTGTAGAAAAAGTCAAAGAGAGATTAAGAAATTATGGTACAAACTACGGTTTATTGTTAACACAAGTTTATGAAACTTTCTCATATGGTCAGTTAGTTACTGCTATTAATCAAGAAATAATGGTTTAGCGTAATGATATAAAATTCAAAAATAAGATTCAAAAAGATAGTCATAAGAAAAAAATATTAATTAGGTAATATTTGTAATCAAATGGGTTTTGATACTAAGTTGATTCCTCCCTCTTCAAGAAATAGGAAAAAACATAAACCTTTTAGGAAAGAATATAGGAATAAAAAATATAGTAAGAATAGAAAATACTACGATAAAGATGAATCAAGTAAACTTTCAAAGAATCAAACTAAACCTCATAAAAGTTCAAAGTCTAAAAAACAGTACAAAGGTCTAGTCTGTTATAGGTGTGGTCAAATAGGACATTATAAGAATAATTGTCTAATTAAGAAAAAGATAAATTCATTAAATATTATTGAAGAATTAAATAAATTATTTATCAATAATGTTTCAAACTCAAAAAATGAATCTGAAAGAAGTTCTTCAAAACAAAATTCTGAAGAAGATCAAATAGAAAATATCTATGAAATTCAAGAAGAATCATCTCCTTCAGAATCATCTGAATCTGCAACAGATGAAGCTTGTATAAAAAATTGCAAGGATCCAAATTGTATTGGAAATTACAAATCAATAAATGTCATTTTAGCATAAGCTAATTTTCTAATAGATGTCATAGAAAAGTTAGAAGATCATGAAATAAAAAAAGCAATATCTTTTAAAATTAAAAGATATAATAGATAAAGAAAAACCTAGTATATCTAATATCAAACCTATAAATCTTAGTGATATACTTTCAAAAATGAATTCAAAACAACAAGTAGTTTCTATCAAAGATCTTCAAAATGAAATTAAATAAGTTAAAGAAGAAATAAGACAATTAAATCAAAATCAAATAGAATTAGAGTTACTTAATTTATCATTAAAAAATCACATAAATAGTCAAGAGTCTAGTCAAAAAGGTAAGGATGAAGATGTAACACAATCTTTAGACCCTCATGAAACTTATTTGAATATTATTAGTAAGATTCAAATTCAAAATTTGTATTGTAAAATATCATTAATTATTAATGATGAATATCATAAAGATTTTATTGCTCTAGTAAACTCAGGAGCATATATGAATTGTATTCAAGAATAATTAATTCCTACTAAGTATTATGAGAAGACTTTAGAATCTTTATCTAGTGCAAATGGTTCAAAACTTCAAATAGATTATAAGTTAACCAAGACTCATATTTGCAATAAAGGAATTTGTTTTAAAAATACTTTTATTTTAGTAAAAAATGTTTCAACACCTAGGAACCCTTTTCCTTACTCAAATTTATCCTTTTCATGTGACCCCTCAAGGAATACATACTATTCAAGGTGGTAAAGAAATCATATTTGAATTCCTTACCTTGATGAAAGACAAAGATGTTAATGAAACTCAAAATAGTTCAATATCTGTTATCAATATGATAATGAAAAAACAAAAACAAATTCAATACTTAAATCAAGAAGTTCATTACAAAAGAATAGAAGAACAAATTCAAAATTCTAGGTAATAGAGAAAATTCAAAAGAAAATTGAAAATGAAGTTTGTTCAGATCTTCCAAATGCTTTTTGGCAAAGGAAAAAGCATATGGTAGAATTACCATATGAAAAAGATTTTCATGAAAGTAAGATTCCTACAAAGGCAAGACCAATACAAATGAATAAAGAATTATTAGAAATTTGCAAAAAATAAATTCAAGAGTTATTAGACAAAAAGCTCATTAGAGCAAGCAAATCTCCTTGGAGTTGTGCAGCTTTTTATGTCAATAAACAAACTGAACAAGAAATAGGAGTACCCAGGTTAGTTATACATTATAAGCCTCTCAATAAGGTTCTTCAATGGATTAGGTATCAAAAAAAGATTTAATTAGTCTTTTATATAATGCATCTATATTTTCAAAATTTGATATGAAATTAGGTTTTTGGCAAATCCAAATTCATGAAAAAGATAGATGTAAAATTGCTTTTACAGTTCCATTTGGACATTATGAATGGAATGTCATGCCATTTGGCCTAAAAAATGCACCATCAAAATTTCAAAATATTATGAATGTTATTTTTAATCCTTTTTCACAATTCACTATTGTATACATAGATGGTGTCTTAGTATTCTCAAACTCAATAAATAAACATTTTGAGTATTTAGAAACTTTCTTTGATATAGTCAAACAAAATGGATTAGTAGTGTCAGCCAAGAAAATGCAATTGTTTCAAACAAAAATTAGATTTTTAGGATTTGGTACTTATCAATGAACTATTAAGCCTATCAGCAAATCAATAGACTTTTCAAACAAATTTCCAGATGAAATCAAAGATAAAATTCAATTACAAAGATTCTTGGGATGTTTAAATTATATTTTTGATTTTATTCCAAATTTAAGGCAAAAATGTAAACTATTATTCAAAAGACTTAGGAAAAATCCTCCTACATGGAATCAAGACATGACTCAAGTCATTAAAGATTTAAAAATTTTATCTCAAAATCTTCCTTCATGACCCTTTAGCTTATATGATAGTAGAAACTGATGCTTCTTAAATAGGTTATTGGGGAATCTTAAAGAAAAAAAAATAGAAAGTAGTCTAGAACAAATAGTGAGATACCATTCAGGATTATGGATCAAATCTCAAAAGAATTATTCTACAATCAAAAAAGAAGTTTTATCCATTGTTTTATGCATCTCAAAATTTCAAGATGATTTAGTCAATAAAACTTTTTATTAAGAGTCGATTACAAAGCTACAAAATATGTTTTACAAACAAATGTTCAAAATCTAGTTTCTAAACAAATTTTTGCAAGATGGCAAGCCATATTATCTTGTTTTGATTTCCAAATAGAATTCATTAAAGGAGAGAGATATTCCCTTCCTGATTTTCTCACTCATGAATTCCTACAGGGAAAAAATGAGTAAGAAGAACACAACAACCAGTGTGTCAAAAGCATCACCATCATCTTCAAAAGCCTTACCATCATCATCAAATTTACCAAATCCATCTTAAAGAACAATCCTAACAAGACCTACTTTAGGTTCTACACTTTCAAATAGATTCTAAAGCTTAGGAACTACTCCACAGCCTAGATCTTATCATAGTGCTTTAGTAACCCCAAACAATGAGCCATCCTATGTTTAAAAATCTATTTTCCTGATTATATGTTTTCTTGAACCTCATAAAAGACAAAATAGTATTAAAGACACGGTTGAAAAGATTTCTCCAAAAAAATTTCATTACTTTCCAGAAGACATCTCCAAAAGTAGGGTATTTTATGAACATATTTTAGTAGAAACCAGTTCAATATATATCACTCATAATAGAAATGATGATGATGAAATTACTTATTCAAAAGTCAAGATTAGAAAAGTTCTTTCTGAAAGAGATTGGAATCAAAATCCCTTTACCAAAACGAAATTTTCCAAAAAATTCTCCCATCAAGCTTTTGATTACCAAAAAGCTTGGTTTAATTTCCTTTATCTATCTCCTTATAATAACTCATGGTTCATTTATTTCTGTCAAAATATCAATCCTTCATTTCCCATATGCTTCAAAGAATGGTTCTTCTTCTGTGGTCCTATCACTCAGATAACACACCAAAAGTTCCTGAAATAGATAAATTCTTATCCTTTTGCATCAAATTCCATATTGCCTAGATCCTCTATTGGTCTTACGATCTAAGCCAAGATCCTATCTTTCCCCCTTATTTCCCTCAAAAATTGATTAGAATATTTAAAGTAAAATGGTGGAGGAAGTTTGACCTTTCACTAGCAAATGTGTCCAGAGTTTAAAAGTATTTGGCACAGATCAATTCCTAAACATCAGTTCAACAAGAGACATCCTATTCAAGAGGTAAAGCAACACTCAAGAATGAAATTCCTATGCTTAAAGAAAACTCAAAGAAGTAGAATCCCAAGTAGCTTCTTCAAAATCAGAAGAAGTTCATTAAAGTTTTACACCTCAAAATGAAGATGATTGTTATGGGATAGACATCATGATGGATTAAAGAATCTCATGTTCTGACAATAATCACATGCTACAAGTCAACAATTCAAAAACATTCATTATGAAGACTTTTCAACAAGAAGACAAAAGTTGGCTAGAAGATTCATGAAGTCATGCTTGCTTTTCACATCAATAAATAAGACAAAAGTAGGCAAAGTTAGAAGTGACTATGGAATTAAAACATCATGAAGTCTGAAGGATTCCAACACCTTTGAAGTCCACTTCTCAAGCCTATAAGAAGGCACTCTCAAGACAAAAGGGAACAAGTTTTTTCAAGTTACAAGCTAAGTTAGAAATTCCAAAGTTAGAAACCTTAGAATTTAGAAAACCTTTCAAAGTTCCTCTCCTCCTAATGTATTCAAACATTGTTTGTACTTAATTTCAAAGCAAGTTTCAAGATTGTAAAAGAACTACAAAAGTTGTAAGTTTTATCTTGTTCAATATATATATATATATATATATATATATATATATCTTAGCATAGAGAAAAAAGAAAAAAATTTCATACTCGTTATTATACACGTCAAAATTGACCATTTACATGGTTTCAATGGCATTTTTTTCGGTTTGGGGGGAGGGAAGGAGGCATGAAGGATATATTATGTTATATAATCATATTTACCTACAGACAATTTTATCCGAAATAGTTTGAGTCTAACTTTTAATTCTTTACTAGTTAATCACCTTAGACATTTTTTTGTTCCTTTGCTGAAAAAGCCTTGTATTTGGAAAGGAGGAACTCTAGGAAAGGAGGAACTCTAGGAAAGAGTTCCTCCCCACCCTTTACATCTCTTGAAGCCTAGGCTGCACACACCTGCGTGTCGAAGTTTACAATATTCCTTGCTATCTTGCAATTGCACATGAATACTCAATAAAAGCACACGAATGAGCAATTAAAATCACATAACATCTAGCAGTGCCACTATTGAAGAAATACTCCATGCAAGGAGAGCTTCCCTTCTCTAGAATAGTCTTGCCTGCTATCTTGCAAGTACTTTTCAATGTTATTTTGGGTTTTCACTTCAGGCCCAAACAGGCATTTACTCATTCTTCTTCTTCGTTTTTTTGTTTGTTTGTGAATCAACTTATTCATTCTACATATCCATGCCTTTATGATCCTTTCAATTTTCTTTTGGACATATCCTTGAGTAGTAAGCTCTTCCTCTTCCAGAAATACAACCGTGTCTTTTGAATATTTGTGAATATATGTATTTTAGTTCTGAAATGGTTTTACAAAATAAACTAATGAAGCTAATGACTTGTGTGTTTAGTGACACATCATCTAGATATAAGAAGCAGAGCCTTTGATGTGAAGGGTTCAAGATATCCCTCCATGTGCCGCTTCTTCTTTCATAGTGTATTACAGTCCTACATAACAAAAAATTAATTGTGTTCATATTTAGTTTTGGACAGAACTAAGATAAGTATAATTCAGAGATTATTTACATATACTATGAAAAATTGCAAATAAAGAACAATAATGATAAACCTTACCACTAATGAATTGACAATATCATGGGTATACCACCAAAATCACAAAGCTATAGCATCAAATATATAGAGTCCTCACAAAAGAAAAAACCATTGAAAAAATATTACCAACTATCAGCTTGTTCTCCGGTAATCTCATTCTTCTAAAGCATCAAGTGCCACCAGGAGTTCCCCCAAACACTTCAGTACTACTAAGCGCAATAACCACTTTGATGTAATGAAGTGTTCAAGGGAACTCTAGGAGGCACCTGAAATATATATGTATGCTTTCTTAACTGCCTCAATCATACATGTTTAGCTTCTTGGTTACTAACCATAAGCTAACCTGCTATATTTATAGGAATTTTCTGTTGTGTTATATGGCAGAGAAAAATCAGAGACTAGAGAAATGAACCTGGACGGATCTATAGTCTAGATAGAGTAACACAGAAGGAATCTTTCTGTCAGAGCAATATTCCAGTATGCCTTTTCCTCAATCATTTTCAGCTATCATTTGACATAAAGAGAATAATAAAATCTTTCTTGCTCTAGAATCTGACTTATGCAAATTGTGGTCACAAAAGGACGTACAAAATCCCTTATGTAAGGTCTCACTGCAACTTGAAGATATTGATCCAATATAGGTTTAAATCGGGGCCATGGTTTCTTTACCATTCATCTAATTTCGGTATAATTTGAAAGAATCACTATATTTAGAAGCATTAGTTTCCCAATATGTAGCCTCAAATTAAGTTAGACCGGAAAGTATATTGTTAGTTATATTGCCAGTGGCTTCACCCGAGTTTAAGAGGAAAAAAAAGTTTAATTGAGTTTACTTCATTTTCATATTGCCATTTGTATGTAGTTGTAAGTTGTGGTTGCAAGAATTATACCAATAGCATTACTCGACCGGAAAGTGGTCCTAGAAGAATGAGCTTAAAGCTAATAAAGGCGACTTCGAATATTTGATTCCAATATGAAAAAACTAGGGTCTCGGTTAAGTTGACAAAGATTGAAGGTGATGGATCAGTACTGCAGATCAAATGCAGAAAAGCTAAGGAGAGCTCATGGCCACCCACCTTAGTGTACATTATTCTTTTTCCATAATCTCTCCCATGATAATGACCAGATTCAACTGGGATAGCTTGTATACGTGGACTTACTGAATGTCAAAGGGATTTTCCATTGGTCCAACCCAAAGGCCACCCCATTGTTCATGAAGTTGTAGACTTTGATATAAATAGAATCTTTTGTTGTGCAATTATTCACCACTGGAGCATAAAAGAAACATATAGTGAGTTAGGTCAGCTGTCTCTTAGAGTTTCTCTGAGCACGTCACCGGGGCTCTTCTGCTATCTTACTGAAGTGTTTGGGGGAACTCTTGGTGCCATCTGACTCTGTATTATTTATGTCTCTTGAATTAATTGCACTGGTCTTCCAACTGATTTTGAATCTTCTTTGGGTACATATATGATAATATGCCATTTTGGCTAAAACGTATGAATTTATGGTTTAAACGAAGAATTTTTTTCAAATTAATTACGCAAAAATCTTACTATTAGTCCACACTTTGTGGTTTACAAATTTTTTAAATTACAATGTGAAGCATCTTCTGTTTGAGTTTTATTAATTAAGGTAATCCTTAATGTCTTGGCTTCCCATTTTTCGCCAGCAAAGAAGAGGTCATACTCTAAGATTTTCAATGTTGCAAGATTCATGGTGAAGAAAATAATGTTACAAGATTGATAATTGGAATGGTTCACAAACTTGTAATGGCATTTTCATCGCATGCTGCTTCCTTTTAACTTAGTTTTGAGGAAGCAATTTGATTAAGTGTAGTACTTTTTAAATCAAAACAGACTCGTATAGTTAACTAGACATTTTTTGTTTCAAAAATGATTGAGTCAATATTAAAAGTAAAAATTAGAAAAATATTGCAAGAGGTTTGCTGTTAGTTAATCAAGTATTCAGTTTAAAAATTAAAAAACAACCAGAATCCCTTGAAGCATAATTGTTTGCCCATCTGTACTACATTACTGTTCCCAAATGTTTGGAGAAGAATCTGGAAGGCAAAATAAAGAGCAACTCCTCAAAATTGTAAAATCTAAAATGTGACTCCTAGAGCGAAGTTAAATACTGGTAATTTTGTTGGAGAAATATATTCTCTTTCAATATTTTCTTCTTAATGAGTTTTTGATCCAATGAAGAAATCGTTGCCTTGAAATTAAAAATAGGAAAATTTTAAGCACATAATTCATAATGACCATATCACTAGCAAAGTTAAAAATTCTCGCTGGGGTCAGAGGTCAAAAGTTATAGTACAATTTTAGTAGCTTTTCTTTTAATGTAACTGAGCATGTAATGCTTAAGATATTTCATTTGATCACCAAACTTGAGTGTGGGGTTTAAGTGAATTATATAATTCAAAATCACGAAAAGAAAAATAATTTTCATAGATCAAAAACTCCAATAGATGGAAGAAAATAGAGAGAGAGAGAGAGAGAGAGAGAGAGAGAGAATTAAATATAAAAGAAGGAATGATAAAGAAGTGAAATGGAAAAAAAATCTTTAATAATAATTTTTTTTTTTACATTTAAACTTGGTCAGAACTACTTGTTGTTATAGATTGGCGGAAACTAATAATTTTTTGTTATTATAAATATGAAAACCTCAATTTAAAACGTACTGATCAGTTATATTAATTAATTATTGTTAGATATAAATCTATTCATGGGCCTTCACCTATCAGTTTAAGCTTTTAGGTTGAATCAGTTCTTGACATGGTATCAGAGCCTCTTTGACCAAACGGTCAGGAGATCGAATCCTTCTGCCCCCACTTTCTCAATTAAATTGAAATTTCAGCACCTGGTATAAATGGGCATGTACTTTGTCCACGCTTCAAGCCCAAAGGGCTTTCGCGTGTGGGGGCGTGTTAGATATAAATCTATTCATGGGCCTTCACCTATCAGCTTAAGCTTTTAGGTTGAATCGGTTCTTGACAATTATTACATATAACCTTATAATTTATCATTTCTCATACGAAAATATTATTGTAATTACAACACTTTCTTAACTTGATTTACGAGTCATAGAGAATGAGAGGTTTTAGTAATTAACTTAAAAATTATATTCTCTCATCAATTTATGGTCCAGAATATGAACATATAAGTTAGAGTCATAGAGAATGAGTTTATGTGGAAAGAATTAATTTTGAAAAGAATTTGTAAAGAAAAAATATATTTTTGAAGATGTGAGACATGACAACCCCAAGCTACTCAAGTTTTTTCTTGAATTAATTGATATCTCAACTTCTTTCAATAAGAAAAGTATGATACAAAATTTATATACATATCTTTCACAGTATTTTCTTAAATTTGATATTCGATATGATACACTTATTTGTCATATGTGTAACTATTCTCAGAAAATTGAGACATATAGGTCCAATATATAGTCGTGTTGGATTTTTTTTTTTTTGGAAGAATAGTTGTGTTGGATTCTTATATTGTTAATTAATAACAAAGGAGTATTATTTTATTTTTCTTCTAAGATTAAAAAANAAAAAAAAAAAAAAAAAAAAACTACAAATATGATTCTGTACAGTATAGAAAATTAAATAAGATGGAAAATCTTAATAATTCATTGATCAGCCTTATACTTGAAGCTGGAATAATTCAATTACATCTGGATATTATAAATGGCGCCTCTTGTTTCGTTTGGGCAAAGCTACCATCAATAATAAACAAAATGATAAATTAACCATATTTATTTTATTTATGCGATTGACTAGGTATATGTGAAAAATCCAAGCCATATAACTTTACTCTAAGCTCTTGTAATAAAAGCATGTTATTACATCAATGAAGCTCTTTTGGTTGTTCAGACATTGATGAATGCGTGCAAAGTTTGGAACAGTCCAATCATATGAAGCAAAATGCTTTGTATAGCACGGATAATAATCAGTTGAGTATCGCCTAGATCCTGGTGAAGTATATCAGCTCCTTGTTTTGAACTGGTGGAGATCATCAAAACAGGTCATCCAATGGTACAACTATATTCCTGGCTGTGTACTGTGTAGCATAAATAGATGGCAAGCTCAATCGCATGATAAGAAAAGAAAAATGAAGAAAGACTTTGATGACACTGAATCAGCTGTCTAATGCTAGAAGAGGACCTGCAATCATCACATTTTGGATGTTAGTAGTATAATATAACTATGCATTCGATTCCAATCTTTATATTGCATCAACAAATAAGAGTCATGCGCTTCTGCCTAGTTGAGATCTCAAAGGAAGAAATAACTATAATAAAATCGAAGAGAAAGTCTAATTGTATACTAGTTAATTGCACAAGACATTAGTGCATAACATTTAAGTTGTCAGATTAAAGTTTCAATCATGTCTTATTTAAATATAAAGACACAAGAAAACATGCAGCGAAATAGTTTATACATAGATGAACTCAAAATAAAAACCCTAGGCATTTATACACCACCACCAGCCAGTAGATATTATCATTACCACGACCCAAGCAGATATTATCAAATGCAAGCAGGATTCCCCCAAACACTGCAGAGGGAATTATTGGAAACTCTCTCCCCCTTGAAGTGTTCGAGGGAACTCTAGTTTCTAGGTGACACCTGAAGTGCCTTTTCTTTCTTTCTTTTTTCTTTTTTTTTTTTTTGGGCTTCTGTTGCGCTGAGTTTTTTTGGTATAAGTGGCTACTAGTTTAGCTCACTATTTATAATGAGTTGTGTGTTTGCATTCAGCTGTAAATGTTGCTTCTGTTCATGGGAGAGTGGAATACAAAAGCTGTTAGCAAGTTAACCTAGACAAAACATTGGTGTAAAGGGAATAGAAGATGAGAATATTTGTCAGGACAGCCGATTTCGAGTGGCACATGCTATTCTGCCACCATGTTTTTACTCTGTCCAACGCTATCCCATTCAGCTTTTCCAAAATATGGAATCTAGTACGTGAAAGTGTTTAACTGAACTTCGATGTGGTGCAGGTGCAACTAGAATGTTCTTGGCTACTGAGAAGCCAAGTAGGCAACTTTTCCACCCTTAACTATTTTATCACTTGAGTAAAATACCATTTTGGTCCTTGAAAGATTTGAGATTAAACAAAATCGTCCCTGAAAGATAAGAAACAACAAAATGGTCCTTCAAAGATGCAACATCCATAACAAAATAGTCCTCCGTTAGTGTAGTCCATTTGCAGGTGACGGAAGTGCTGACATGTCACCGTTAAATGCTTATTTGGCCTGTTAGTGACCGACGTGGCACACTAAAATGGTCCTTCTTCATTTCTTCCCCATTTCCCCATTTCCCCTCCCATTCATGCACACCCCTTCTTCACCTTCCTCCATTTTCACTTCTCAAGCTCCCACCCAAGCACCACCACCGGCCACCCCTTGCTCCACCCAAACCCCTCCATTTTCACCACCACGCACCACCCCTCTCTTCCCCTCTCCATTTTGCCCCTCTCTCTCCAAGACCCAAGCCAATTTGCATTCTCTCTCACCCATATTCTAGCACTTTGGTTCTAAGAGCACATAAAGAAAATTTTCAAATTTTGGAAGCATTTTCGGTATATTTCTCTAAGAGCACACAAATATTCTAGCACTATGGCCTTAAGGGAGGATGAGCATCTACAAAGGGTGCTTTATTTTCTATTTTTTTCATTATGCATGCAAGGTGTTTGCTAAAATGCCTAAGTGAGAGTGTGTGAATGGGTTGCGTGATTTACATGGCTAATGGGCATTTTTCTACAAGCGAGCTTCTTCACCATAAGTTTTTTGGGTGATTTAGAGGTTGGGGGTTAGGGTTCACGGAGTATGCTTCAGAGGAAGGGAGGAAGAAGATTAAACCCCAAATCATATGGGTTGGCTAAACGGCACCGCTTCATGAAGTGTGCCCACATGTATTTGTTTTTCCTCTTATTTATCCACATCAACAGCCTACATGGCAATTTAGTGTGCCACATCAGTCACTAACGGGCCAAATAAGCATTTAACGGTGACACATCAGCACTTCCGTCACCTGCAAATGGACTACACTAACATAGGACCATTTTGTTATGGATGTTGCATCTTTGGAGGACCATTTTGTTGTTTCCTATCTTTCAGGAACGATTTTGTTTAATCCCAAATCTTTCAAGGACCAAAATGGTGGTTTACTCTTCTCACTTCTTCTAGTCTTAATTAAGCTATTTGCTCAATGTTGTTAGGAGCTAGCAATTTTACTTTTGTAATTCAGTTAGAGAATTAATCAAGAACATGTTTGGTGAAGTAAGAATGAGATGAAAATCGAAGAATTAGCATTGACAAGATATTCTAACAAAATAACATGTCTCTAAATACACTATTATATCAAGAACTCACGCTCCAAAGGTCAACTCGTAGTGTACTGACTAAAATATTCTTCACTTACAGCTGGTTCATACACACATTTCTGAATTGCTCAAGTTTTAACTCTTAGTACCATCTACTCCTCAAATATCCCAAGTAGAATTTCGGGTATAACAAATTAACAATGGAGATGTTACAAACAATAAGACATTAAATGAGCACTTAGTTGAACTACTTAAGACTATGGGCTTTAGCCTGAGTGATCGCAGCCCATACTCTTAGATATCAGGTGAATTAGAGGCCGCAAGATATAACATCTACATGTCCCTTCCATGGCTTTTTCCTTTCCTCATAAAAGTGCTCTCTTATATTATCGAAAAAGAGGTAGACTACTTGGGGCATGAAATACACTATAAGATAATTTGTGGACACCTATTTATCATTATGAAATTTGGAATGAAAAAAGTCTGATATGAAAATATCTGAAGGGGTGAAGAGTGTAAACTTGAATTTGAGCTATTATTCGTACCTACGAAAATGACTGAAAGGGAATATTGAGAACGGATCTTATGTTAGCTTTCGATGGTTTGAGCAACAAGCCTTGTCCTCTATCACACACTGCATTATGGGTCTCTCTCCCCTTCGTTTGAGCAAAGACCCTGATTCCTGACCAGGTTCAGAGTTATAAACACTCAAAAATAAAGATTTCTTCATGTCCACAAAAATTAACATTTTTTTTTTCTTGAGGTATGAAATTCTCTACTATAAATAGAGCACTTGCTGTGCATTCCTACGGAAGAAACCAGTGAACATGAATTAGTTGTTGGGTGTCTCTTGGAGTTCCTCTGAACGCTTCATATGGGGCTAGTTCTAATACCCAATTTAAATGATAGTCCTTCTTCATGTGAAGTGTTTGGGGGAACTCCCGGGGGCCAACCAACAATGAAATAGCAAATATGAACTAAATTATAATCTAACCACTATTTACATTTCATTGATTTTCATAAAGGTGAACCACACACAAATCACAGCTATGTATGTATTTTCTTTATCACGCTAGCTGTATATATGCCTTCAATTCATTCTCTTGATCACATTCTGTTTTCTCTACACATTATTTTTTTTTGTCTGTCTGCCGAATGTTTGATGGGAATAGTAATGTCAATTACATAATACTTAAATGCACAAATCTATTTTTATAGGTAAGTCTATCTGAGTTCAAGTGGCTAGACCCACAAATTATTTATTTAGTAATGATCTATGCACAATCCTTAATTTCACAATAATTTATTAGCTGTATAGTTGTAGAATCTGAGTTCAAATTATCCCATTTGAGTTTTTTTAACTCTGATTTGACTATATGGCAGTTTTTGTTCATTTGTGGAGTAAAAGATTGTTGGAAGTATCGTTTCTCTTTTCTTTTAAATTCAAATGGAGACATTTATACAACTCTGCAGGTTTGTGTATCTAAGATTTGTTCAATTATCATTAGTCTTGATGAGAACTATAGTGGTTTAAATGAATCAGACTCGTACGTGGCTAATATATATTGAGATGCTCATAAACCATCTACCTCCAAATTTAGGTCCATCTCTCACAACACAAGTTTCAGAAATATGTCATTTTACCGCTCCCAATATAAACTATTTTGTCATATTTTCAAGTGCAGTTGCATTCTTTGGAAGATACATTGCCATTTCAATCTCACTCATCAGATAATTGTAAATGCTGGTTTATGACTGGTAACATCCTGATGATGATTATGTGGGCATCTGAGCCAGCAAATTCCTGTTACGACAGTCTATTTTACGACAAACAAGAATGTTAAAGACTTGTACCTAGCATCTTAAACCTATTGGGTGAACTAGTTCTTTGACATGATATTACAGTTTTTATAACCTTGTGGCCAAGATGAGTGCTTTGTCGTGTTTCATGTCAAAAAAAAAAGAATTAATTTTAAACTTATAACCAATTGCTTAAACTTTTAGGTTAATTGGTTCCTTGATGTTGAGTGCTCATTTGTTTTAGCAAAAAAAAAAAAAAAAATACAAAACATCTACATTCTAGCCAGCAAGAGATTCTTCAGCACCTTTAACTTGGAAGTACTCTCCCAGCTGGTTTTAGAAGCCAAAGCAGCATTCACTAATATTATACACGAATTCCCATTTTGAATAATGAGTGCTTTTGTAAATTTATTTTAGAAGGTTCCCAAATGCGTTTTTCACTGTTTTGCATATAATGTGATTAATTTAAAACAGAATACTTTTTATTGGTCTCCATATTTGTGGTTACTTCATGGCTAGAATTGCCTGATGCCCAAGAAGAGGATATGTGGCTAGTCTCCCAAATAGCGTACCTGTTATAGCGAAATGTGAAGCAAACCTTTAACTTTTCAATTTTGTGGACTTCACTAAGACATGACAAGTACTGAATCACAGAATTCATGAAGGCCAAAGTCCTTTTCATTCTGATTATGAACCTTTGGAGGTCACTTTTTGTTACAACTCAAGTAACCGGAACTATTGTTTATTGATTCAATGCATTTACACCATACTTCATATGCTTAAATAGCAGAACTATCACACTCCTACTACACTACAACTACTACACATAGAGACTTCTACTGGGACTCTACTGCTGCTATACGACTCTACTAACTACAAACCAGATAACTATTGCTACTAGATAGATAAACCAAATAACTATAAACCAGATAGCTACTACACTTGCATGTGCCATGCACCATGCACACCCATGCACGTCTATGTGGATGACAGCTGTTGTATCATTCCTTCCCCCTTCGAAAAGATCCTTGGCCTCATGGATCTGCTTCAACTTCCTCTTCATAAGGCTCGTTGGCATTAAGCATGAGGAGTTGTGGTTTTTTGCATCTATGACCTACTGTAAAGTATTCATCACAGTTAAAACACAACCCCTTTCCCGTCGTTGCTGCAACTCAGCCCATGTTAGCTTCTTTACTCCTGGTGTTACCTTTTTCTCCGTCATGTTGTAGGTTCCTTCACTAAGGCTTTCCAAGTAAGGCTCACTAGTGTGCTCACTGGAGTATATCAACCTTGGGCGTTGGGCATTCAAATCATCCCTCATTCTCGCATACTCTACTACTTCACAGAGTGCTTTTTGTTTCTGCACTCTTACCTCTCTTGCCAGCTCTTCTTTCAGCCCTCCAACAAATGCTCCTATCAATGCTTTTTGAGGCCATGCTTGCACATTGTTAACCAAGCATTTGAACTCTCACAGATAGCTACGTAATGGTCCTACTTGCTTGATCTTAGACAAGGCTTCATCATAAGCTTCAAATTCGGTAGGCCCGAACCTGGTGAAGAGCTCTTGCTAAAATACTTCCCAAGTCACACTAAGCCCTTCTGTCTTGTACAATCGCTATAACCATTGCAACCATTAGTTAGCTTCTCCTTCCATGTGAAATGAAGCAAGAGGGACTTGTTGCTCCGATGGAGTTCCCTGGTATTCAAAGAACTGTTCTATGCGATGGAGCCATTAAGTTGGGTTCGTTCCCCCATAGCGAGGAAAATAATTTTTGATATAACGGGGTACTACTGAGCCAGAAGGAGTTTCTCGTGTTTTGGTTTTTGCCAAAACCTTACTAGCCCATTCAACTCCCTTGCGTTCCTGTTTGAGTGCAACTAATTCAGCCATCATATCTTCAAACTGCTTGTTCATGGTGACCTCCAGCCCGTAACTTCGTTTGTCAAGTCCTTGGACCATTTCTGTCAACCCTGCTACCTCCTCTTCGAGTCTCTATTTTTTCTTTGTGGGTTGCCATTTGGCTCTGATACCAAATGTTACAACTCAAGTAACCGGAACAATTGTTTATTGATTGAATGCCCTTACACCATACTTCCTATGCTTAAATAGCAGAACTATCACACTCCTACTACACTACAACTATTACCCATAGAGACTTCTACTGGGACTCTACTGCTGCTATACGACTCTACTAACTATAAACCAGATAACTATTGCTACTAGATAGAGAAACGAGATAACTATAAACCAGATAGCTACTACACTTGGATGTGCCATGCACCATGCACACCCATGCATGTCTATGACGATCAGAGCTGTTGTATCACTGTCACCCATGAGGCAAATCATCATATCAGAGTAGTGGTCCTTTCCCACTAGTATGTTGTCTGCATTAAATCTTGAGGTTCATTGGACTAGTCCAAATATACCTTCACCTTGTTGATAGTGTGTCATTCCTTACCGCTTCTCTGACCTTGAGTGACGATAAAATGGCGTTGAGAATGCTGTTGGGAAGTGGACTTATATAATCTTGACCTACTTCCATGACCCTTTTTGATTTCTTTTGTTGGTGATCCATTGCTCTCTGGTGCTTAGGCAAGGAGATCTTGTTTCTTCTTACCTCTTTGTTTCGGTCGCTGAAGGGTTCACCCATCTTTTCAATGAGGCTAAGAAGGAAGGAAGGCTTGAAGGGATGAAAATTGCTAGACACTGTCCATTGTTTTCCCTACACTTTGTTTCTAATTACTGAGTTGGGGTCCAACCCATCAAGGGCATGGAGAAGCATTTTAGCTGAACTTCTGGTGTTAAATGGAAGTTAAAAATGGCAGCATGGGTTCTGGTTAGTGGCTGCATATTTTTGGTGATCCATGGGTTTAAAATGTTCAAGGCTTTTCTCTGTCCGAATCTCATGGTTTAAATAGTGACTAAATCTTTGTTGTTGTTGTTGGAAAACAAGGATTCAAAATGCAGTTGTTGTTGCGTTGAATTGCGAGAAAATGGGCTAATAGAGGACTACAATTGGGGCCCAATTGCAATTGTAGACCTTTATTTGAAATCCTACCTAAAAGTGAATTTAGAAGCTCTAGAGTTGCCCAAAAAAATTAAACTAATTAAGTCATTTCGAACTTTAGAGCTTTTCTTCTAAAGAAGATAATGTAATATCAAGAGTCATCTCATTACTTACATGCTCTTGTGGAAATAGATCATGTTAGATTTGAATCTATCTTCAACTAAAAATTTTAGTTTTTTATCTATCTAATAAACAAAATAATAAATCAATTGAACTAAATATGTATTAAAATCTTTCACTTGGGATCAAAAATATTAATAATGCAAAAAACAAACTTAATTCTATACTTTTCAAACTATTTCCACATCTATTGTAGTTTTTATTGTTTTTTAAATATTATGTCATTTGAAGTTGGAACCACCGATGACGCAATTGTGTATATTGCGGCACCACAAGAATGACGCTATTTGGCGAATAACGTCACTCTTATGGTGATGAAATAAGCCCAATTGCAACACCCAATTCTGATTCTTGCCAAATTCCTTGACAATGTTGTCATGGTGGAAGAGTGACGCAATTGGGCTTATTGTGTCACCCTTAAATTGATGTCATTGGATATTGATAAAACCCACGTGATGAAAGCGACCCAGGAGAACATTACTAAATACAAAGAAACTTATAGTGGTGAGATATTTAAATAGCTTGAAGGAGGTTCTATATTTGAACCTATCTAAAGCTATACGAGCTAGCAAGTGCTATTTTGTTTGAATTTAGTCTTGCAAATCAGAAAGAATTTATGTTCTATTACATGCTTTTATAGTTGCATGCAAATATGGGGCATATATAGTAAAAGCACTAGTCTATTGTGGTAGGAGGATTAAACCCTAGCTTTTGGATTCTGTTGGTTCCAAAATTCAAACAGGAAGTATATGCTAGTCAAGGGAGTAAGAAAATTGATTTGGAACTCCCTTTCCCCAGAGGTGGTATTGTTGATGGTTGGTTTTAACACAGAAAGAGGCAGTTTAATTTCTTATGGGCTTGCAACAAAATTAATTATAATAGAATTGGTCAGCTTTTTGGTGTGGCTTCTACGGAAAAGTAGTTGCAGCACAATATCGGGAGTGCTGCTCCAAATCCTCTATTATCTGCTCAAATATCTTGGGAATGTTGGTACAATTTTTAGGTTGATTTTCTAGTTTGCATTGGTTATATAGTGACCTGGTGTTTGTTGCCCAGTACAATTTCTTATATGCTAGTGTTTAGCCTTTTTTTCTTTTTTTGTGTCCTTGTTCATTACCAAGCTGATGAATAAATTGTGATCTTTGTAGAAAAAAAAAAAAAAAAGAGCTAGGATAGTTTTTTAGGCCTTAGTAAAACTACTTCAAATTGAAATCAAACTAAATGTTACAGGAAATACTCTTAGGGGGGGGGGGGGGNGGGGTGAATAGGAGTTTCTTGAAAATCTCAATTCAGATGAACAATCACGCAGAACTTAATCCAAGTTCTAAACAATATAAAAGTTAGTTCTACAACTTAAGAACTAATTCCAGAATTGAATAGATAAATAGATAAGCATAGATTCATTTCATAGAGATAACCAATATGAATCAGTCCAGAAAACTCAACAGATTTAACTCAACACATCCATGGCATTCTGTAAAGCACAAGCAATAAAAAAATAAAGAGAAGAGTTAAGAAGATCTTAGCCACAAATTTATAGTGGTTCAGCACTAAGGCCTACATCCACTTCTCCTAAAGCTTTGGGGTTCCACTAAGTTGAGGTTAATTTGTTTAAGCTTCTCCAAGCTTTTACATACATGGTTTCTCACTCTAAAGCTCACCAAGAACTTTCTCCTTCTAGTATTACAACTAGAAGTCCCTCACGGATTTCCTACTGAAATCTTGAGCTCATAACACTCAAAAAGGAATTGAGCTCCATTAAAGTACTCTTTCTCTCTCTAGAGCAATTTTACACAAATTTGAACATATGGAAGAAGAAGTTTATCAGTACAAAAATGAAGATGAAGAACTGCTATCGCACTCTAAAACTTCCTCTATTCTTCCTTCTTTCTGCTTCTCCTCTTTGTTATCTTCAAAAAGCATGGGAAAGCTGAATATCAAGAAAGAAGGCAGCACGTGAAGATCAATCTTCACTCTTGATAATAGGACAACTGTCAAGCTAAGATTCAATCTAAGTCCACTAACTATTTCCCTTGTCTTGTAGTGCCAAAGAAGTTATTTTTTACTAACTTCCCTTGAAAGGTGGATCTCTACCAACTCTTCATAGGGAAACGGTTATATCACACGTGAAGTGACCTTCAGACAAGCACTTTGAGATATGAAAACTTTACATGCATAGCAACATCTAGAAGAGAAGAACTGGTTTAAGAACTAGTTCTTACAAACTATCAAAATTAGTTCTTAATTTTCTTTGCTAACCTGTACTTAGAAGAATACTTAAACAGAACACAGATTAAAAGATATAGAATCATTTGTTATCATCAAAAGTAGGATAGAGAATTGTGGAGCTTACAATCTCCACCTTTTTGATGATGACAAATGATTAAGGAAAATCTCCCCCTGAATATGAGCATATCTCAGAACTAGTTCTCAAAGCAGTTTTCAAAAAGAAATTTTAAGAAAAAAATAGGAGATTTCTTGCAGCTGAGATAGATAACAAATATAACAGAATAAGTAACAATACTTCAATCTATCTATCTCAAATATTCTCCCCCTTTGTCATGATCAAAAAGACAAAGGAGAGGAATCAGATATTCACCAAACATAACAAATAGCAGAAATCAAACAAACATTGCAGATAAGTAATAATAAGCAATAATAAACCAATATCAGTAAAAATCCAGAGAGTAGACACAATAAGACCAATGTACTTATGCATGAGATGCAACAAGGAGATGCTATCTAAAGCTGATTAAGATCAAAAGTTCTACATATTAAACTGAAATCATAACCAGAAAGTAAAGTTTATGAGGAAGATGGATGGGAAGATTTTAAAGCTGCCAATTCTGCCTTGGTATGAACCAATTGTTTCTCCACCACAGCCAAACATGCAAAACACTCAAAAATTAAGGATTGGAAATAGTTGAGCCTTCTTCCAATCTGGTTGGCTAGTTCTTTAGGCTTAACTGAAGCTATCCATTCTACATGATCCACTTTCTGAGAAGGAGAAACTGGTTTAGCTGAGAGTTTGGCCTTCTTGGCAAATTTTGATGAAGAGGCACGAGCTATGGCAAGTCTCTTTGACTTGCCAGATTTGGAGGTAGCTGGAGTATCCTCTGTTGATCTAGATTCTGGCATCAGACGTCTAAGAACCAACTTTGGAGGATGAATCTCTTAGTAAATTGAGAGAAATCCACCTTGAAAAACTGGCATATCTTCACTATCAACATTCCATAAGGCAAACTAGTCTTTGTTCTAGTTTCCTTGATCAATGATGCCATTGTATTGAGAATTAATCTTGGCAGATTCAAAGGTAATTCATGCTTTAAATGATACAATACATACAGATCAGGAGTAGAAAAGTCTGTGTGACTTCCAGCTCTTGGCAGTAAATGAGTTGTAACTATTCTAGACAAAGTTTTTGTAAGAGATTTAAAGCAGTGTATAAAAGGTGGTTTGCCTTGACCTCTCATCTCTGGAAAATCACAGAGTGATGTCATTGCATCATCGAAAGAGAGGAGGTCAGAGGGCCAGACCTTTTGAACAAAATGGGAAGCTCCCTTTATAGGAAATTTAAACAGTCCTGCTAATACTCTCTCAGTGAGTACAATCTCTACCCCAGCTACATATATTTTCAAGTAAGTTAAACCAGATTCAACTCCTTGAAAAGACTGAAGATGAGCATAGAACAATCTGATTACCTTGGGGTATATTGGAGCATCCAGTTTGAGCATAGCTGACCATCCTATGGAAGTAAAGATTTCTTTAATTGTCTTTGTAGCAACAGAGCTGGATTTCCATGAAATAATACATCTAGGAGCAATAGGCCTGTGAGCATATAAAGAGTTGTATCGCTCTTCTGTCACTACATTCTCAAACAGAGAAGCAGGAGCTCTTTGAGAGGGAGTCTTAACCCTTGATGTAAAGGCAGTCTTTTTGGCTTTCATCTTGAATCATTTGCCAGAACTAGAAGGGTTAGAAGATGGTGCTTGAGGTTTAGAACTAGAGGAAGCTGAGGCATTGTCAGCTTTAGAGACAGAGATTGCTTTTGGTTCAATAGAGGGGGTTGAAAAAGAGGGTGACCGAGGCTCATTGCTTGGTTCAGAATGGGAGAATAAGTGATACTCAGAGGTTGTAACAGGAGATGCAAAGGTAGGTTTAATGCCTTATGAGGGGTCAAACTCAGAGGATGAAAAGGAGGAATTGTCAGAGGAGGGTTTGGCAGGTAAAGGTTCAGGAGATTTAGGAATTGGAGATAATGGAGGTGAATGAGATGGTGAAGAAGGGTTGGAGGTAGGTGGTGCTTCAAGACACAATAAAGGGACTAGCTTTTCAGAAATAAGTTCATGGATGGGGGTAGAGGGAAACTTAGAAAATAAAGGCAGAGAGGAAGAAGATGGCATTTTACCTTTGCCCTTTTCCTTGCCAAGGTTTCTAGCACGGTGAATGAGGGAAACCATCTATGGCGTTTCTTCAGATGAAGAGGAGGAGTCTGAAATAGGAATTGGATGCCCATGAGAGCTTCTAGCACTGGCCTTGCCCTTAGATTTCACCATCAATCATTGGCTGGCTCTACGTCTGTCCATAGCCTTAAATAGAGAGCAATTGCAGCATGAAATGTAGTGGAGTAGAAAATTGTGGCACCACGAAGGCAGAGACAAAGAAGAACATGGAGAGAGTGGAGGTTGCAGAGTAGAGAAATGAGGGAAATAGGGTGAAATTCGAAAGAAAGAAGAAGAAGAAGTACGCGGGGAAGGAACAAAATCAAAACGGGGCATTTTGATCAAAAGATCAACTGCCAGGAAGTGAAACAAGCGTTTTGTTTAAAGAACAAAAATAAAACGGGGTGTTTTGATAAGAAGGGCAATTTCCAGGAAGTGAAACGAGAGTTTTGCTAAAGGATGAGGCAACCAGGCTGCAACAGAAAGGAGGCCCAAAGGATAAATGATTAAAGAATTAGCCTAAAACAAGAAATAAGAAGTATGAAAAAATAGATCCAACTGGAATTGCCCCAAAGTGAAACTTCTGAAATCTTTTAAAAGAAAAGATTTAGTAAAATAAGAAGAAGAATTCGTTGGCAGACTTAAAGCAAGATCAAGCGCTTACTACTAGGCCAAAAGAAGAAATTCAACAAATATGTGCTAAGATATTAGAGAAATACCTAGGACAAATGAGCATTAACTAGCTTAAGATGCAGAACAAAAAAAAAAAACAATCAAAGGAGGAGATGATATGCATAAAAACAATAAAAAGAATAAGAACACTTATGACCAATGAAGCATGCCTAATTCAAGTCAAAGGAAAGAAAATCTTTCTTCAGCTAGAGCTTTGGTGAAGATATCAATAATTTGATCTTCAGTGCTAACAAAAGAAAGTTCAATATCTCCTTTCATGACATGATCTCTAAGAAAATGATGTTTTATATCTATATGCATGGTCCCAGAATGTTGAACTGGATTTCTACCAATATTGATAGCACTAGTATTATCACACAACAAAGAAATTTTGTCAAGAAGAATACCATAGTCAAGCAACTGTTGCTTCATCCATCACACTTGGGAACAGCAGAGACCAGCAGCCATGTATTTTGCCTCAATTGTTGATTGAACCATAACATTTTGCTTTTTGGATTGCCAAGAGACTAGGGCTCCTCCAAGGAATTGACATCCTCTACTAGTGTTTTTTTTATCAGTAGAACATCCAGCATAGTCAGAGTCAATATATGAAACTAGTTCAAAGGAACTAGTTTTGCTAAACCAGATATCAACATTAACAGTGTTAAGCATATATCTAAAGATTCTTGTTACAGCAGTCAAATGTGTTCTTTAGGACAAACTTGAAATCTTGCACAAGCACATACAGAAAACAGAATATCATGTCTGCTTGTTGTTAGATATAACAGAGAACCGATCATTCCTCTATACCTTTTCTCACAAAATGATTTACCTTTTTCATCCAAAGTAAATTTGGTGGTAGTGCTCATAGGAGTAGAAATACCTTTTGCATTGTTCATTCCAAATCTTTTGAGCAGCTCTCAAGTATACTTGGATTGATTGATAAAAATACCATTTTTAGTTTGCTTTACTTGAAGACCGAGAAAGAAGTTTAGCTCACCTATCATGCTCATTTCAAATTCACTTTTCATAAGCTTTTCAAACTCTTTACCCAGCAAAGTGTTAGTAGAACCAAATATGATATCATCAACATAAATCTGAACAATGATAATGTGATGAGAAACATTATTTGTGAACAAAGTGGTATCTACTTTTCCTCTTGAAAAACCATTTCCCATAAGAAATTCACTAAGCCTATCATACCAAGCTCTTGGAGCTTGTTTAAGGCCATAAAGAGCCTTTGATAGCGTATACACATGATTTGGAAAATCAAGGTTTTCAAAACTAGGAGGTTGCTTAACATAGACTTCTTTATTGATAAAGCCATTTAAATATGCACTTTTCACATCCATTTGAAAAATTCTGAAATTTTTGAAACAAGCAAATGCAAGAAACATTCTTATGGCTTTTAATCTGGCTACAGGAGCAAAAGTCTCCTCAAAATCAATACCTTCTTGTTGATTGAAGCCTTGAGCAACGAGTTGAGCCTTGTTTCTCACTATCTTGCCATCCTCATCTAGTTTATTCCTAAATACCCATCTAGTACCAATAACATACTGATTTTGTGGATGAGGAACTAGATCCCAGACTTTATTTCTGACAGACTGATTTAGCTCTTCTTGTATAGCCATGATCCAAGCCTCATCTTTTAAAGCTTTACTTATGTTTGAAGGCTCGGCAAAGGAGAGAAAAGCTAGATTAACATGTTTATCTCTTATAAAAGCTCTAGTTGTTATTCCTCCATGTAAATCACCAATGACTTTTGATGAACAGGATTTTTATATATTAATTAATCCCCATTTTTAACCTCCTAATCCTATTTTGGGCCTATTTGATTGGGCTTGGGACATATTTCATTAATTAGGTTCAAATTGGGCTTAAGTGTGTTTTTCAGCATTATTAGGATTTTGACACTATTCTGTATTTTGGGTATATCTTTAGTTCTGCATGTCTAAAAATTGTGATTCTTGCCTTTTAGGAAAGATAAGAGGATTATCTACAACTTTAATTCAGACCTCCAAGGCCAATTTAGACGTTCCGTGGGTCAAATTTAACCCGGAAGTCAGAGTAGAGTTGCTGCCACTGGATCCTGACCCGCATGCAGTGTTTGGACCATAACTTGTGATGTACATGTCGTATGGACTTGAAACAGGTCCCATTGGAAAGCTAAGGCTCAGGGATTCAATTATTATGCAGGCCAGTTCAACAAATTATGAAGTTAAGATGGTCTTATTGCTTGTCGAAAATGGTTGATTAGTCCAGAGACCTAGATGGACTTAAATGGGCTTAACTTCCTCAATTCAAGCCCAATTAGGCCTAAACCGGAGCCCATTTGAAGCTGAGGTCTAGAGGTTTAAACTAGGTTAGGGGTAAATTGAGTGTGCATGAAAATTAGGAAGTGATAATCAGAGAAAGGAGGCAGACGAGTTATGAATTCTAGACTAGACAGTTTTAGTTTTTTCTCTTGTATTTGCTGGAACTTATTGAACTATGGTTTTCTTCCCTCATTGGAGCTTGGATTTCATGACCATGGAGGAGTAGAACTCTTGTAACCAAGTTAGACTTCTGATTAAATTCGGTTTTGTTCTTGAGATTATGTACTTAATTTGATTAAGCTTAATGCAATTTCGTTTTTCATTAGATTCTGATTGTCTGGATATTTTATATGGATCATGGAGATCTTTATGATTTATATGGATGTTTAGGTGTGAAATAGAATTTAGATTGATTAATATTTAATTCTGTGCATGAATCCTTTGAAGAATTGCTAATTGAGGTTCGGTTTTCAGATTAGTCACTAATTGCTTAATCATTGTGATTACAAGATTAGTAATTGAATGAGGTTAATCGAATTCTAAGTGATAACTTAGTAGGAATAATTAGTCATAATTAGAGATTTCGATTGTGATTAAACTCAATTAGCATTGTTGCATTAGGACTTAATCACTCATGTTAATCTAGGATGGATCAAACCGATTTATGGATGAATGTCTAGCTAGGTTACGTTTTAATCAATTTAATTAATCCTATTTCAATTCTATTTTTACAATCTAGATATACAATTATGTTTTACAATCCCCTATTCTTAACTTTAAATTATTGATTACACATTGCATTTCTTGTGAGACAAACCCGGATTATGCCCTCTATTGCATTCTAATTAGGGGATTCGGTTTAATTTAATTGGTTAAACAACATTTCCAATCAAATTTTGGTGCCGTTGTCAGGGAATGTTAATTTTAGTTGATGATTTTAAGTNCCCCTATTCTTAACTTGAAATTATTGATTACACATTGCATTTCTTGTGAGACAAACCCGGATTATGCCCTCTATTGCATTCTAATTAGGGGATTCGGTTTAATTTAATTGGTTAAACAACATTTCCAATCAAATTTTGGTGCCGTTGTCAGGGAATGTTAATTTTAGTTGATGATTTTAAGTTCATTGTGTGAATTCTAGTCATTTGCTTCCATTCCTCCTCTGCTTTGTGTTTGTTTTTGTGTTCTTTTTTTTTTTTTTTACGGTTTAGGCCACATTTGCATTACTTTTTGGCTAAGTTTTTGTTCTGTGTGAGCCCTGTGCTATTGTTTTTCTTGCATTTTAGTTTCCCTTGATGTTTTAGGTTGCCCCTGTATGAATTTTGGTGATTTGGTTCCATTTCCCCCTTATTTTTCCTTCATTTTGGCTTGATTTAGTAGATTCCTTGAATTGATTACTTTGTTATATTCGGATTACTTTTTTTTCATTTACTTTATGATATTTACTCTTTGTCATTTACTTTTTGTCGTTTAATTTCTGTCATTTAATTTCTCTCTATTACTTTTTGTCATTTACTTTTTGTCGTTTAATTTCTGTTATTTAATTTATGTCGATTACTTTCTGTCATTTACTTTATGTCATTTAATTTTTGTCGATTAATTTCTGTCAATTACTTTTTGTCGATTACTTTCTGTTGATTACTTTTTGTCAATTACTTTATGTCGTTTACTTTCTGCTGATTACTTTCTGTCAATTACTTTTTGTTTTAGCCATTTTCTGTCCCTATTTCTGTGTTGTGTTCCTGTTTTAGTGTGTTTTGGCATTCTGCCAACCTTGTGTGAATGACATATGACTCGGTCTTCTTGTAGTGATTTATGTGATATTGATTGTGAGATTGATAAAATATTTCATAGCTGTGATTAATTTTGTTATTAATCTTGTTACTAATCCTGTGATTAATTTTGTTGATAACATGGTTGAGCATAACATAGATCCTAATGTTAATGATCCATCCTTCAACATCTATAACTATGATTGGAGCGATCATACCAATCTGACATATGGCAATGCAGCGCCTCCACAACAATATTGGCAACCATTCGAGCAGCCTATGCAACAACCAAGTTCAACATACACAAAACCAGAACCTTCAATTGAGGACTTGGTGAAGCAATTGGCCACTCATACCATGCAGTTCCAGCAAAGGACAGAGGCCACCATACAAAATTTAGATATCCAAATTGGACAATTGGCATCCTCAACTAGTCAATTGCAGGCCCAAGGTTCTGAAAAAATTCCATCACATACAATTCCTGAACCAACTGAAGAATCTATGCCAGAACCAACTGAACCTCAACTTGAAAACAAACCACAGGCAGCAGAGAAAGTAGTTCCTGATTCATTGACCCTAGAATCTGATAGAGTCACTCAGTCCAAGAAGACAGAGGAGGATTTAGTCAAGGAGGTCTACAATGAGTTAGGTACTGATTTTTCTGATTGTGTTGGTTTTGATGATTCTGTGCAGGGCCCATTATGTGCTGATTGTGATGGTGAATTGCCATGTGCTGTGTGTGCTGAAATCGCTGCATTCTTGAGAGATGGAGATTCTAGTAAATCTGGTTCTACAGATTTTGAAGAAAACTCTCAAGAGACAACCCAATGTGAACTTGACACGGCTACTATGGTTAACTCTACACCTTTTCCCACTTCAGACCTCCAAGGCCAATTTAGACGTTCCGTGGGTCAAATTTAACCCGGAAGTCAGAGTAGAGTTGCTGCCGCTGGATCTTGACCCGCATGCAGTGTTTGGACCATAACTTCTGCTGTATATGTTGTATGGACTTGAAACTGGTTCCATTGGAAATCTAAGGTACAAGGATTCAATTGTTATGAAGGCCGGTTCAACAAATTATGAAGTTAAGATGGTTGTATTGCCTGTTGAAAATAGCTGATTAGTCCAGAGACCTATATGGACCTAGATGGACTTAAATGGGCTTAACTTCCTCAATTCAAGCCCAATTAAACCTAAACCAAAGCCCATTTGAAGCTGGGGTGTAGAGGTTTAAACTAGGTTAGGGGTAAATTGGGTGTGCATGAAAATTAGGAAGTGATAATCAGAGAAAGGAGGCAGACGAGTTATGAATTCTAGACTAGACAGTTTTAGTTTTCTCTCTTGTATTTGCTGGAACTTATTGAACTATGGTTTTCTTCCCTCATTGGAGCTTGGATTTCATGACCATGGAGGAGTAGAACTCTTGTAACTAAGTTAGACTTTTGATTAAATTCGGTTTTGTTCTTGAGATTATGTACTTAATTTGATTAAGCTTAATGCAATTTCATTTTTCATTGGATTCTGATTGTCTAGATATTTTATATGGATCATGGAGATCTTTGTGATTTATATGGATGTTTAGGTGTGAAATAGAATTTAGATTGATTGATCTTTAATTCTGTGCATGAATCCTTTGAAGAATTGCTAATTGAGGTTCGGTTTTCAGATTAGCCATTAATTGCTTAATCATTGTGATTACAAGATTAGTAATTGAATGAGGTTAATCAAATTCTAAGTGATAACTTAGTAGGAATAATTAGTCATAATTAGAGATTTCGGTTGTGATTAAACTCAATTAGCATTGTTGCATTAGGACTTAATCACTCATGTTAATCTAGGATGGATCAAACCGGTTTATGGGTGAATGTCTAGCTAGGTTACGTTTTAATCAACGTAATTAATCCTATTTCAATTCTGCTTTTTACAATCTAGAAATACAATTATGTTTTACAATCCCTTATTTTAAACTTAAAATTATTGATTACGCATTGCATTCCTTGTGAGACAAACCCGGATTATGCCCTCTATTGCATTCTAATTAGGGGATTCGGTTTAATTTAATTGGTTAAGCGACATTTCCAATCAACTTTTTCAACTGGGTGATTTCTTGAAGTTCTGGTCTCTCTTGGAAGTGACTCTTTTGCATTTTGCTGTGGAGCTTTTTCCTGGTCAGATTCTGGTTGAATTGGTTCTGATGGAACTTGATCAGGTACAACAAGGTCTGGAACTTGTTCTTTTCTGCATTCAGTTATATCAGGAAGCTTGAGGTTTTCCTGGCGAAATTTTGGTTCTTCAAGAGCATTTGTGCTCAAGAGAGGGTTAGTCTCATCAAAGACAACATGCATAGACTCTTCAACAATCAAAGTTCTTTTGTTGAAAATCCTATATGCCTTGCTAGTTAAAAAGTATCCCAGAAAAATGCTTTCATCAGATTTTGAATCAAACTTACCAAGATGATCTTTTCCATTATTTAGAACAAAACATTTACATTCAAATGCATGAAATTAACTGATATTAGGTTTTCTTTCTTTCCATAGCTCATAAGGAGTCTTTTTCAAAATGGGTCTAATTAAACATCTGTTCAAGATATAGCATGTTGTATTTACAGCTTCAGCCCATAAATACTTTGGAAAATCATTTTCACAAAGCATAGTTCTGCCCATCTCAACTAGGGTCCTGTTTTTCCTCTCAACAACATCATTCTATTGTGGAGTTCTAGGACATGAAAAACTATGGTGCATTCCTGAATTTTCACAAAAGCTTTTGAAAAACTTGTTTTCAAACTCACCACCATGATCACTCCTAATTGAGGATATTGTAAAACCTTTTTCATTTTGAATCTTTTTGCCAAATTTCTCAAACACAGAAAAAGTATAATCTTTATGAGCTAGAAAGAACACCCAAGTAAATCTAGAGTAATCATCTACAATGACTAAACCATACTTCTTTTCATTTAAGCTCAATGTAGGTGTTGGTCCAAATAGATCTATATGAAGCAGTTGCAATGGCCTAGAGGTTGACAATACTTTTTTACAACTGAAAGGAACTTAATTTGCTTTCCTTGCTGACAGGCAGTGCAGATTTTATCTTTTTTGAAAACTATCTTAGGCAGGCTTGAGACTAGTTCTTTCTTTGAAAGTTTGGCAATCAATTTCAAATTAGCATGGTTAAGTCTCCTATACCACAACCAAGAGCTACTACTATGAGAAGCAAAACAAGTTTCCTTTTTGAAATCTAAGGAATCTTTGGACACAACATATTTGAGCTTCTTTGACCAATAAACAGAATATCATCAGATTTCCTATCATGAATGATGCACTTAGATACTTCAAAGATAATCCTATGACCTTTATCACATAATTGATTGATGCTTAACAGATTGTACATTAAGCCTTTCACAAAGTACACATTTTCAATAAACAAATAAGGGGTTAAGCTGATTTTACCTATACCTACTATTCTACCTCAACCTTTGCTGTTATCACCAAAAGTTACTGCTCCCAAGTCCTTCATATCAATGGAAACAAACTTTGAATGGTCTCCTGTCATGTGCCTAGAATAGCCACTATCAAGATACCAGCAATCATTGGCTTGATAACATACCTGCAAGTAGATTAAACAGATTTAGGTACCCAAACTTCTTTGGGTCCTTTCAAGTTAGCAACAGTTGTACCCTTAAGCACCCATATCATTTTCCTCCCAGCACAAAGTTTCTTATATGAGCATGCATTAGGAAAGTGTCCTGAAAAGCCACAGTAAAAGCAAGTTCCCTTAGAATAGGAATGAGAAACATAAGCTTTCACAAAAGAATTCTTAACATTCTTTGAAGAGTTAGGTTGAGAGTAACCTAAGTCAGTTTTGTCATTACTCATTCTTTGTCTTCCAAGGAAAGAATTAAGATTATCTCTACCTTGAATAAAATCTGCTAGATCTTTGGACAGTTCATTAACTTTTCTTTTTAGCTCAGCATTCTCATTCATGACAGAGACAGTAAGATAATTTTATTTTTCAAGAATCTCATTTTGATGTTGTAATGCTTTAAGTCTATCAATCAAGGCAATATTATCTTTCTCCAGTTCTTCTATCACAATGGTTTTATTTTTTATGATTTTCTTTAGAGCAGTGATTTTAGCAAGCCTTTTTTCATAGTCAAAGGATAAGTCATCAAATGCAAGACTTAACTCATCATAATTAGGCAGAGGTTCAAAATCTAGATTAGTTACCTCTCTCTTTTCATTGCTTCCTTCTCCCTTGGCCATAAAACAAAGGTTTGCTATATTTTCTTCATCAAAGTCCTCACTATTAGAAGTCGAGTGCTCATCACTTCAAGCAACTACCATTGCCTTCTTTTTGTCCTTCTTCTCCTTCAGATTCGGACACTTAGGCTTGATATGGCTTGGCTTTTTACATTCGTAGCAAATGATAGCCTCTTGTGAAGTTCTTTTAACCTTTTGACTGAAATCTTTTCCTCTCATTCCTTTTCTTCATCATATCTAGAACTCTTCTAGTGATGAGAGCTACATCTTCATCACTAGAGACTAGATCTTCCTTAACACTGGTTTCTAAATCATTGGAAGTAAGAGCCAAACTCTTCTTTCTATAAATTGCAATGGACTTTTTCTGCATAATCATTATCTGATATGACTTCAGAGTTCTTCTTAGTGCATCCACTGTAAGTTCATTGGATTCTGCATACTGAAACAGGACAGTAACCTTAGAGTCCCATTTCTCAATGAGACATCTTAGAATTTTCTTGACTTGCTCCTTTTGAGAATAAGCTCTGCCAATCCTTTGAGGCTATTTATAATGCTTAAGAACCAAGCAAAAAAGGAGTCCATAGGTTCATCCTGAGTCATGTGAAACATCTCATACTGAGTAAGTAGATGTCGATCTTGGCCTCTTTAACATGACTAGTTCCTTCATAGATTGCAACAAGTCTATCCCACATCTCCTTAGCAGTATTGTAGGATGTAATATTTTCATACTCTATTGCAGATACAGCACACATGATGTTGTATCTTCCTTTAAAGTTGAGAGTGAATTTGAGATTGTCTTGAACAGAGAACTCATGTTCTTCCTTTAAGAAAGCACTCCATTCACCATTTTTTGTTGGAGGTGTGAGACCATTTCTAACGATTTACCAAACTTCATAGTCAATTTCCTCAAGGTACATTTCCATGTGATGCTTCCAATAAGGGTAGTTTTCTGCATTGAAGAAAGGAGTTTTGTCTGAAAAGTGCGTCTCATTTTGGTTATTCATGGTTCCTGCAACTGAATAATCCAGATCTTTAGCTCCTAGTTAGTTAAACCAACAAAATATAATGAGCACCTTGCTCTGATACCAATTGAATGTTACATGAAATACTCCTAGAGTGGGGGTGAATAGGAGTTTCTCGAAAGTCTCAATTCAGATGAACAATCATGCAGAACTTAATCCAAGTTCTAAACAATATAAAAGTTAGTTCTACAACTTAAGAACTAGTTCTAGAATTGAATAGATAAATAGATCAACATAGATTCATTTCACAGAGAAAACACATATGAATCAGTCTAGAAAACTCAACAGATTTAACTCAACACATCCATGACATTTTGTAAAGCATAAGCAATAAAGAAATAAAGAGAAGAGTTAAGAAGATCTTAGCCACAGATTTATAGTGGTTCAGCACTAAGACCTACATCCACTTGTCTCAAAGCTTTGGGGTTCCACTAAGTTGAGGTTAATTTATTCAAGCTTTTACATCAATGGTTTCTCACTCTAAAGCTCACCAAGAACTTTCTTCTTCTAGTATTACAATTAGAAGTCCCTCACGGATTTCCTACTGAAATCCTGAGTTCATAACACTTAAAAAGTAATTGAGCTCCATTAAAGTACTCTCTCTCTAGAACAGATTTTACACAAATTTGAACATAGGGAAGAAGAAGTCTATCAATACAAAAATGAAGATTAAGAACTGCTATCGCACTCTAAAACTTCCTCTATTCTTCCTTCTTTCTGCTTCTCCTCTCTGTTATCTTCAAAAAGCATGGGAAAACTGAATATCAAGAAAGAAGGCAGCATGTGAAGATCAATCTTCACCCTTGATAATAGGACAGCTGTCAAGATAAGATTCAATCCAAGTCCACTAACTATTTCCCTTGTCTTGTAGTGCCAAAGAAGTTACTTTTTACTAACTTCCCTTGAAAGGTGGATATCTACCAACTCTTCATAGGGAAACGGTTATATCAAACGTGAAGTGACCTTCTAACAAGCACTTTGAGATCTGAAGACTTTACATGTATAGCAACATCCAGAAGAGAAGAATTGGTTTAAGAACTAGTTCTTACAAACTATCAGAACTAGTTCTTAGCTTTCTTTGCTAACCTGTACTTAGAAGAATACTTAAATAGAACATAGATTAGAAGATATAGAATCATTTGTTATCATCAAAAGCAGGATAGAGAATTGTGGAGCTTACACAAACTACTATATAAAAAGAACTACCTCCTTAAGATAGTGTTTCTGTTTTGGTATCTGAAAGTTTAGGGTGAGAGGAGCTTACCCCATTCTATGACAAGGACATGACACAGGCCTTATATGCTAGTAGCAATAATTAAACTTAAATCTTACAAGGGAAGTGCTTCCTTAAAAAAGTTTTAGCAACTCACCACCAATGAGATGACAAAGGAGAATGGTATATAATAACGTAAAAAAAAATCAATTTAAGTAATCTTTACTTGTTTATAAAGTATTGCATTAATTTGGTAATTTATATCTATCATTTCTGATATTCAGTTCTATAAATAGATGGGAAATAGCAATTGATGGGGAAGTTGAAGAAGCATGGCATGAGTCTTCGGGTAAACTGAGCAAAGAAGTATCAATACACATTCCAATTTTCTGTACATAAATAATATAATATAAATCTTCAAATTATTGTATGAAAACTAATAATGAAAGGAATACAACATCAATTGCAATTATTCATGTTTAACAAAAGAAACAATTTAGTGAACCTAAATATACATTGGCATTGTTTCTGATTTGGTAGATTAAATTCATATGAAATAGCACTTGCTAGCTCCCATACCATTAGATTGGTTCAAATCTAGAACCTTCTTCAAACTATTTAAATATCTTATCACTGGATTATACCTAATTAACTATTTTTTACTATAAATTGAAGCAACTGACTAATGTCTTCTTTAATCTAAATTTCTTCTTATTTCTTGCGTTTGAGTTGTATATAATTGTGAAACAACAACCTTAGCAGTATAGAAAAAGATAATATTTGTGAAAATGGAATATTTCTATTGCTGTATATTCTGTGTATTTATACACATACAAGATAATCAACAAATTACCAAATAATTAAAGAATCAAAATCCTAATTCTAGTATATCTAGTATAACAATAATTTGAAATTTAAACTATTATCTAGAAACCCTAGATAGGTTCTCTATTATGCCCCCACAAGATGGTGGACCCATCAAGGACACCAATCTTGTCTCCAATATTACGAAAAGTAGATGTGGACAGTGGCTTGGTAAGGATGTTTGTGAGTTGGTCTTTGGTGGATACATGAGACACACGCAGCTGGTTGGTTTGGACCTTTTCCATGACAAAGTGATAGTCCAATGCAATATGTTTCATTTTGGAGTGAAAGACCGGGTTAGCACAAATATAAGTCACTCGTATGTTGTCACAAAAAATTATAGGCGGCTGTGTGAGGGTGATACCGAGCTCTTAGAGTAAATTAGTGAGCCAAGCAAGCTCAGCTACAATGGAGGCTACGGAGTGGTATTCAGCCTCTATGCTGGACCGAGCCACACTTCTCTACTTCTCGGAAGACCAGGACAATGCATTAGAACCCATGACCACAAGGTGAGGAGAGGTTGATGAAGTGCGGTCATTAGGATTACTTGCCCAATGGACATCCAAATAGGCATAGAGTTTGAGAGGGTGGTTACCTTTGAGTTGAAGGCCAAAGTGTATTATATATGGACTTGAGATAGTGTAAGACACGCTTTAGGGCAGTGAGATGGGTCACAGATGGCTTATGCATAAATTGGGACAGCTTTTCCACTACATAGACAATATCAAGCCTAGTCAAAGAGAGATATTGAAGTGCACCAATTAAACTTCTGTATTCAGTGGGATCTGTGAATGGTGTGCCATCATTGAGAGACAGGTGTAGACATAGGTGTAGAGACCCCTTTGGTGCCACACATATTTGATTTTTCTAACAAATCATGGATGTGTTTGTGTTGGGATAAAAAGAGACTCGTTGGTTGAGGAAGAAATTCCACACCAAGGAAATCTAATGGAGTGCCGAGGTCTTTAAGAGAGAAACGTAAGGCAAGTATTTTGCAAAAATGAGACAAAAACTAGCAGTGTTTCTTGTTAGTAATAAGTCATCCACATATATGAGAAAGTATGCAATGATACATTATTTATTGTAAATGAATAGAGACCCATCCGACAGGGAGTTTACAAACCCACAAGAAATAAAAAAAAAAAAACCAGGCAAGCTCATGGTACCAAGCATGTGTTGCTTGCTTAAAGCCATAGATGGCCTTATGCAACTTGCATACATGAGAAGCAAGAGAGGGATCAACGTGGCCAGGGGGTTGTGCCATGTATACTTCATCTTGAACTGTGCCTTGAAGAAAGGCATTGTTAACATCCATATGCTTTAAGGACCACTGGTTATGGAGAGCAATGGAGAGGACAACCTTTATGGATTGGAGTTTGACAACAGGGCTAAAGTCTCTTTGTAGTCAAGGCTAGGGCATTGGGCCCCTTAGCAACTACCCTAGTTTTGTATCTATCAATGGAGCCATTTGGTTTTCTCTTAACCCTGTAAAGCCATTTGTAGCCAACGATGTTGGCATTAAAGGGGGGAGAGGCAAGGGACCATGTGCCATTATTGAGTAGGGGCATCAAACTCAATCAACATGGTTGTGTGCCAATCTAGAGAGGTTAGGGCTTAGGTGAGACAAGTTGGTTCTAAGGTAGGGGTAAGAGGGTATTTGGTGGCTTGGAAATTGAATAAATTCTTAGTTTTGAATATGTTATTGTGAGATTGGGTAATGATTTTCTTGGTGGGTGGTGAGGGTAAAATGACAAGGGAGGGAGAGGGAGGAGGGGTGGGGTCTGAAACAAAGGAAGGATGCGGATTAGGGTTAGGGTTTGAGTTATGAGGTAAGGAGGATTGTAAGTTATCCAAAGGTTGAAGAGAATGAGAGTGTATATTCGGTTGAACTATGGTGGGGGGTAAGGTGAAGGTTGAAGAAACTACTCCTAGAGGGGCAGTGAATAAGAGTTTTAAAACTTTTAAGACTAAATCAGAATTTAGTTCATTATAAGAACTAGTTATAAACCCAAGAATTAGTTTTCCTATGAAAACAGAGAAAAAGACAAAATATAAAAACTGAAAAAACTCATAAACCCAATCAAAAACTCTTCAGAATATCATGCTTTCAATCAATAGAAACATATAGGGATATTGTAGATGCAAATATGCTAAGAATTAAAGAAGATAGGGAGAAGAAATTTGACATAGGATTTTATAGTGGTTTGGAAAAATTGGCTACATCCACTCCTCTCTATTTCTTGAGGTTCCATTAAAATTTGAGTTTAGTTGTCCAAGCTTCTCTAAGCTTTACATCCATGGTTTTCTTCAAGCTCACCAAGAACTTATCCCTTCCAACGAAGATGCAGGAATGCTCACCCAGATTTCTCATTAGAAATCTGAATACAAAGCCCTTTTATCATAAATTAATCCCCATGAAAAGTACTCTCTCAATAAAGAAGAAATTTATTGTTAAAGTACTTGAGGAAGAAGAAGGAGAGAAAAATTAAAGTATAGAGTAGTCAGAGAATAAGCATTCTTCTTTCTCACTTGGACTCACTCTCTTTCTTCCTCTTCTGAAGTCTTGAAAATACTCTTAAAAGGCAAATGCTCCCATGTGAAGACCTCGGGTAACCACCCTTGCTAGTATAGTTGTCAACAGCAACATGCAAGGAAATCCCACTTGCATTATCTCCTTTCTATTTAGAGATAAAGAATTCTTACTTTATTCCTTAAAATGTGGATCTCCTCAATGAAACCGCTATGAGGAAATTTCCTCATTTTGCATAGGAAACTTCCTGACAAAGACATTCTTGAGTCTTCTGGATTCAACAAAGGTCCTTGTCTACATCAACAAATACTTGACATATAGCAACTGATAGAACAAGCTCTCTTTTGCCAAAACCAGTTCATGAAACATAGAACTGGTTCACAACACTTCTCACTAACCTGTTCTAAAAAATAGATACTAAAAGACAAAGCAGAAGTTTACTCAAAATATGGTCATTTGTTATCATCAAAACTAGATTAGAGAGTTGTGGGGCCACCATAAGGGTAAGTCAATTTCAAGATGAGGTGAGGAAGAGGTTGTTTGTGGTTAGATAGTGTTTAAATTTTAAGGTGGTGATAATGTTGAAAAACTATCTATAGGTAAGATAATTTCAAAACGAGGTATGGGAGAGTTGTGATTATATTGGATAGTGTTTGAATTTAAAAGGGATGGAGATAATAAGGATGAATTATCTAAATGTAAGACAATTTCAAGATGAGGAGAAGGAGAGGTAAGATTTGGTTGGGAAGTGTGTAAGGTGAGGGAGTTGGAGATTAGGGTGATGGTGGGGGAGAGTTGGAGTTTAATTGATTTTGAGATGAGGGTGAGGATGTAGAGACAAAGGTTGGTTGGGAAGTTGTGTTATGAAAAATTCACACGCAAGTGTACGTATCTTAAATAAGTAATATAATGATGAAAAAAGTATCGTCCCATGGGATTATGGCTACTAAGAACCAAAATTAAGTCTATCCTAATTTTATATAGACAATGAAAATCAAATATGAAGCAGTAATCACAGATAAAGAATTCAATGAGAAAAATCTAAGGTTTCTGATTTCAGCATAACTAATCTAGGTTTTCTTCCTTAAATCCTTAATCTAGATTTATCTTTCTAATTGCTAGCTGAGATTCCCTAACTTATTCATTAGTCTATCCCAAGGTCTAATAAAAATATTCCCAAGTCATAAACTCACTATATTCCTATGTGAATTTTGAATAACTAAAAAATTCATTCAATTCTATGGATCTCTTTAATTGACTACACAGGCCATAGAGGTATATTTATATCCTACATGCAACCTATGGTATCTATCCTAATGAACAAGACAGACATATCTCCTTCTGGTCTTATTGTGATTAACCTAACAACTAATTGGTGATCAGAAAATTAGAAGCATTAAGAACAGAGACAAATACTCAAGTAGAAACGATAAATCATAGATTACATTTATAAGAAATTATAACCATTCATAGTTAGGCTACATCTTAACCCTAGAAAGAAAATTAGTACACGGCTACACAAAGGATTCTCAACATCCTCACCATGGTGTTCTATGGTGGGAGGAGGACAAGGGGTTGAGCCGGTGATATAACCGACAAGCCCATACCCAATCAGCATAGACTTTATTTGTTTTGTCCAGGCAACAAAGTTGTTGCTAGTGAGCTTGATAACTAGGTTAGAAGCGTTGATGGTGATGAGGTTTGAAGCAGTGGCTGATTGAAAGGGAATGGAATAAATGGTGGAAGAGTTGGCCATTTTTGTGAGGAAAAATGAAGAAGAGAAAAAAAAATTTGTTCAATGGAGGTGACTGGTGAGAGCACTTTTATAGCTTTGATACCATATAGAAGTAAACACAAATACGGGAAAGCAAACTTAATTGTATTCAGTGACTTGATGTCAATATATATAGGATTCTGTTGGCAACAAATAAAAGAATATTCCTAGTATTATCCTATGTTTAAATACAAAACTTTGAATGTGAGCTACAGATAAGAGATATATACACACAGGGATTCTAACTGAAATTAGTTGCATGGAGAGCATGTGATTGTCATGTGGATAATACTCCTTTACATGTTACTGATGAGAGGTTGACGGTTGAAGAGGAGACATCCGAGGAATCCAAAGACAAAGAGGTGACATTAATTAAAGGAGGCCCAAGACGAAGATGGGATGATACCGGGGCTGGCAAGTGATGCCGAAGTGGAGGCTACAGTTAAGAGGGTGAGAATAAAAGGTGAATATGAAGATGGTGGTTTTGAAGCAAAGAGAAGGCCAATGTGTCTTAATGATGACGAGATCATTTGCCCTATTTGTATGCTAGTTCTTGGTGGAAATGAAGAAGGAAGATTATGTGAAGCTCATTATGATGAGGATTAGGGTTTTGGATGTAGGTTTTGTGAGTTGATGAACCATTAATCTCCTGTAGACTTGTATTAGAAAAGGCAGAGGAGAAACTCCTAAGTTCTGCCTATACTAGTAGTTCTTTTGTGAGATTGTTTTTTTTTTTTTAAACAAATCAATAAGATTATGATTTTCTTCATTTGATATACTTTGATATACTTTGATATATATATATATATATGAATTTGCCAAAATCCTGATTTCATGTCAAACTTAGAAAATATTGAAGCATTATATATCAAATCCTTAGAACATTAGAAGAAATGACCATGGCAGCTACTGCCTATAGAAGAAGAAATAATGAAAAACAAACTGCTAGTTTATTAATTGCAAGATTTACAGGACAATTAAAAGGTTGGTGGGATAATTATATTAGTGCAACAGATAAAGCAAACATATTAGGAGATGTAGTCAAACAAGAAGTTATTGAAGGACAAGTAGTAGAAATTCATGAAAATGTAGCCAAATTACATTATTTAATTACAAGAAAGGTCTTCAGAAGTCCTAAATAATTTAAAATGTCCTAAAATGTTTGAGTTTAGGTGGTATAAAGATGTTTTCTTAACAAAATTATATTCTAGAACTTATAGTTTACAACCATATGGGAATGAAAGATTTATAGAAGGACTTCCCAAATTATTCACAGAAAGAGTTAGAGAAGCCTTAAGAAAACAATTTAACAATATAGTAATTCCTTGGACAAAAATTACCTTTGGAGATTTAAATAATATCATAAACATAGAAGCCTTTACTTTATGTCAAGATATTGGGCTAAGACAAAAAAAAATTCAAAAAGAAGACAAAACTGGTAAAAAAGAATTAGGAGATTTTTGTTGGCAACATGGATATGAAAATACATAGCCTCCATCCATTCAAAAGAAAAAGAAGTAGTTATCCAAGAAAAATAATTACGAGGTACCCAAAATATCAAAAACATTCTTCTCATCCTCCTTCAAATAAACCCCAAAAAAGAATTAAAAGACATGTTAAATTTAGAACTCAAGTCTGTTATAAGTGTGGTAGAATAGGACATTTTAGTAAAAATTGCCCTATGAAACAAAGAATAAATGAATTAAATATAGATAATAAAATTAAAGAACAATTAGAAAACTTATTCTTAGAATAATCTCAATCAGAAAATGAAGAAGAATTCGAAGAGGTTTATGCAATTGAAGAAGATTCCCAAACAGAATTATCTTCTGACAATGAATCAAACATAGGGGAACCATGTGATATTAACAAATCTAGTTCAATATGTGGTAATTGCAAAGAATGTAGAGAAGGCAAAACCTGTAAAGAAAATGCTATCAGTGTTTTAACTAGAACCTCTAATCCTAGAATAATGTTACAACTCATAGATGAACTAGAATATCCAAATCTTAAAAAACATTATTTAGAGCAATTAAAAAAAGAATTAGAATTCGAGGAAGAAAAAGAGAAAATAGAACCTTACAATTTAGGAAAAATATTTCAACAATTTTAGGCAAAACCATTCACTAGTCAAACTACTATTCAAGATTTACAATATGAAATAAATCAATTAAAAGAAGAAATAAAAGAATTAAAGATAAAAAGATATTGAAATAGAAACTCAGATAATACAATATGTAAAAGAATTTAAAGGTCATAAAGAAGAAGAGTCCTCAGAAGAAATTTATTTAAATAATATTAGTCATATTCAGTATCATATGTGGTATTGTTTAATCAATTTAGTTATCAATAATGAATTTAATAAAAACCTAATAGCATTAATAGATTCAGGAGCATATCAAAACTGTATACAAGAAGGTTTAATTCCAACTCAATACTATGAAAAAACTTCGGAAAGATTACATGGAGCCAATGGTATAAGACTACAAATTAAATACAAATTATCTAAAGCACACATTTGCAATCAAGGCATATGTTTTAGAAATATATTTCTATTAGTAAAAGATTTGAGAGAACAATTAATTCTAGGAACACCTTTTTTAACTCAAATTTACCCTTTTAAGGTCACTCATAACGGAATCCAAACTATAGTTTTAGAAAAAGACATTCATTTTAATTTTGTATCATCTCCAAGAATAAAAGAAATTAATAGTCTTCATAATAATACAATTTTTTCTCTAAATATAATTTATTCTAAGAAACAACAAATAAATTATTTAACTAAAGAAATTCATTATAAAAGAATAGAAGAAAAACTACAAACTCCTTCAATCCAACAAAAGGTAGAATTATTACAACAACAATTAGAAAAGGAAGTCTGTGTCGAGATACCTAATGCTTTCTGGCAAAGAGAAAAGCATATAATCAGTCTACCATATGAAAAAGATTTCAAGGAAAGAAATATTCCAACTTTTTTGGATGGACTACGGCCAAATTAGTTTCCCTTACATGCAATTTTATATTTACGGTTCATAAATTACTATTCATTTTACTGTTCATCCAAAATTTTAATAATTCATCATGATCTGTACTATTTATACGATTCGAGACATGCAATGGTATCAGAGCCTTCAAAAATTGAGTAAGCACTTTTACACACCCATTACCCCCTCCTGATTGAACAAGCCATAGGCTCTAATATCATCTTTAGCAGGATCGTCTCAGTTTTGACTTAATGATTAATAATAAAAGTAATGATTATGGAGTAAGTCAAAAACTTTGAAGAAAAGGGTGTAGAAATTAATTTAAACATGAAGAACAAGTAAAAGTTTTGGCATGAATAGTAACTTATGAATAGTGTTGTGAATAGTCTCATGAACAGTATTAATGTACAGTATTTGAACATGAACAGAATCTTCAAAAATAGAAAGGAGGCTAATCCGGCGGTAATCCACACTGAAAAGCAAGAGAGGGATGAATGCTTATGAAAGGAGGCTAGTCTGGCGGTAGTCCGCTCATAAAAGCATGAAAGGGATTATGAATGCAAAAGTATTGAAAATGAACTTAATATTGCACAAAGTAACACTTACAACTTTGAAAGTTTTTGAAACTTGCTTTTGAAATCACTTATAAACAAAGTATTGATACATAAGGAGAGGAGAGACTTTGAAGGTTAATGAAAAGATTTCTAACTTAGGTGGTTGAAACTTGTTGAAAATCTAACCTAAGGAGAAAGCTTCACTTGGGAAAGCTTTAAGATGAAAATTTTATGATTCTTTCAGGGTCTGAATTTTAGGTTGTCTTCACTTGTGTCTTGAGCTTGCCTTTTATAGAGAAAAGGAGTGGATTTGAGAAGTGTTGAAATCCATGGATTTCAAAGGGTTTGAAATCCATCTTTTGTCTTGTTTCATGATGTGTAAGGAAACTTTTCATGATGCCTTGTAACTTTGCCACTTGTCATGAGGGGTAGTCTTCATGTCTTCTAACTTTGACACTTGTCTTACCACTTGTCATGAGGGGAAGTCTTCATAGAGCTTTTGAATTGTTAACTGTGATGATAAGTTGCTTGTAGTATGTGAATTTTGCAATCTTTTGGAATCATTGGACATGGACGGCAGTCTTTGGGTGACTGTATCATGATTCCATTTGATTGATGATATTATGATACTCTTCATCATGCATTTCATTCCAGTAGTCAAATCTGTCATCTTCAATTGCATCTTCATACAGACAATGAATTTCATCTAGATCCACTGCATGTTTCTTTTGAATATAATGATCAATTAATTTTTCAAAATCAGTTCTAATATTAAAAGAAATTTCTGGAATGGATAGGTCTGATTATATTTTTTGATAGTTATCTTCTGCAACAAGGGTGTGGTATTTTATGGAAAGGTCCATTGTAATTGTTTTAGCTCTCCAATGTCTAATTTGCCTATGTTGAGTAAAATGGTGACAAGGCCAAGGGTATTCTGAGGACAAGAGATATGGTTTTTTCATGTGTTTTTTGATCAAGATCTTATGTTGAGCATGGTAGCAAATTTCTTTGATCAATTCTGGAGCTTTGCTTTGAATGATTAATTCAATATATCTTTTTGGAGGAAAGGTATCAAAAGAATTGATGATACAATGAGATAATTTTCTTCCAAATTCATTTGACTGGTCAGGGTTGGTAATGATGCCGGAGCAAGGTATCCATAATCTAAAAGCTTTTGAGGGGTTAAAACTATTGGTTCTTCTTTGAAATAGATGGTAATTGGTTGATAAAGGGAAAGGTCTAATGAAGCTCTGCAAATACTATAAGTAAGATGACATTTGCAGTCAGACATTGAAAGGGGAATTTCTTGACATAAAGGATCTTCTTTGAGACATTCATTTTTTGTGAAGCCATAATAACATTCCCATATCCAATTCATTCCTGGAATGAGTTTGTTGCTGCAAGCTGTTTTGATTAAAGCTTGATCTTCTAACAAACCGTAACCATGATACCTATTGACTCTGTAGCTAAACCACCTAGTCATTGTCTATATATATTATATATATGTCTTAGCATAGAGAAAAAGAAAAAAAAAAAATCATACTCGTTATTATACACGCCAAAATTGACCATTTACATGGTTTCAATGGCATTTTTTTTAGTTTGAGGGGAGTGAAGGAGGCGAGAAGGATATATTATGTTATATAACCATATTTACATGCTGACAATTTTATCTGAAATTGAATGAATTTAACTTTTAATTCTTTACTGGTTAATCAGCTTAGACATTTTTTTGTTCCTTTGCTGAAAAAGCCTTGTATTAGCAAAGGAGGAACTGTAGGGAAGAGTTCCACCCCACCCTTTACATCTCTTGAAGCCTAGGCTGCACACACCTGTGTGTCGAAGTGTTACAATATTCCTTGCTATCTTGCAATGGCACATGAATACTCAATAAAAGCACACGAAAGAGCAATTAAAATCACATAACATCTAGTAGTGGCACTATAGAAGAAATACTCCATGCAAGAAGAGCTTCCCTTCTCTAGAATAACCTTGCCTGCTATCTTGTGTTAGTTCCACAAGTCTCTAGTCTTGTTTTGATGATAACAAAATGTCTTGTTATTACTAACCTGTGTTATTTTCTCTAAGTTTCTATTTAGAAAGGTTTGAAAATAAGCCTTAAATAACTAGCTCTACTTGTTCTTTAGAACTAGTTCTTGCCTCTGGATAATGAGAGTCTCTAATTTTGCTGACAAGCTTGTTGAAGACTCCAGTCGAAATTAGCCTTTTCTAGTCTCTCTAGGAATTTGTGTTAGTGAGATTGAAAAGTTCCTTCTTGAAGTGACTGATGTAAGGTCTTTGTTTCAGGGGAACGTTTATCTACTTTTCTTACACAAGGTAAAGTTTTTTTGGAACAAAAGGACAAAAGGCTTTTTGTATGATGGACATTGTGTCAGCTAGTAGGTAGCTTTTCCTTGCCCTCTCTCATAGTCCTTCACTTGCACAAGAAAGCAAATATAACAAGGGAAACTTCTAAGGCTTTGGTATGCATGAAAAGAAGTGAGAAGAAAATATTGTTAGAGAGAGAAGGAAGCCATTTTCAAGAGTTCTACTCTTCTTCTTCCTCTTGGTTATCTCTTCATGTAGCAAAAACTTCATTGTATCACTTATACTTTGTAAGAGAGTTTCTTCTTTGGGGCTGAACAAAAACACTTGGGTTTTGTATCTAGATTTCTATGGGAGAAATCCATGAGAGTGATCTCTAGTGAGTTAGAGAGAGAGAGTTCATGGTTAGCTTGAAAAACAAAAACCATGGTTGTGAAGCTTGAAGAAGTTTGGAAAAATAAACTTGAAGAATTGTGGAACCCCAGAAATGGGAGAAGTGGATGCAGACAATTTAAGCTGAACCACTATAAAGACTCTTGCAAATCTTCTTTCTCTTCATCCTTATTTTTCTGGATTAATTTCTGCTCTGTTTTTAAATGATTGTTTAAGTTATCTCTTTGTATTCAAATCTAGTATTTTTCAGAGAACTAGTTCTTAAACAAATCTGTTATTTGAATTTATCTATATCAGAACTGTTTTTATAAGCAATTTTTAACAATTCCTATTCAGCCCCCATCTAGGAATAGACTTTGCAACTCTCATCTTGCAATTACTTTTCAATTTTATTTTGGGTTTTCACTTCAGGCCCAAACAAGCACTTACTCATTCTTCTTCTTCGTTGTTTTGTTTGTTTGTGAAACAACTTATTCATTGTACATATCCATGCCTTTACGATCCTTTCATTTTTCTTTCGGCCATATCCTTGAGTAGTAAGCTCTTCCTCTTCCAGAAATACAACCGTGTCTTTTGAATATTTGTGAATATATGCAGTTTAGTTCTGAAATGGTTTTACAAAATAAACTAACGAAGCTAATGACTTGTTTGTTTAGTGACACATCATTTGGTTATAAGAACCAGAGCCTTTGATGTGATGGGTTCAAGATATCCCTCCACGTGCCTCTTCTTCTTTCATAGTATATTACAGTCCTACATAACAAAAAATTAGTTGTGTTCATATTTATTTTTGGACAGAACTAAAATGTGTATAAATTCAGAGATTATTTACATATACTATGAAAATTGCAAATAAAGAACAACAATGATAAACCTTACCACTAATGAATTGACAATATCATGGGTATACCACCAAAATCACAAAGCTATAGCATCAAATATATATAGAGTCCTCACAAAAGGAGTTCCCCCAAGCACTTCAGTACTACTAGGTACAATAACCACTTTGATGTAATGAAGTGTTCAAGGGAACTCTAGGGGTTACCTGAAATATATGTATGCTTTCTTAACTGCCTCAATCATACATGTTTAGCTGCCTGGTTACTAACCATAAGCTAACCTGCTATATTTATAGGAATTTTCTGTTGTGTTATATGGCAGAGAAAAATCTGAGACTGGAGAAATGAACCTGGACGGATCAATAGTCCAGATAGAGTAACACAGAAGGAATCTTTCTGTCAGAGCAATATTCCAGTATGCCTTTTCCTCAATCATTTTCAGCTATCATTTGACATAAACAGAATCATAAAATCTTTGTTGCTCTAGAATCTGACTCATGCAAATTGTGGTCACAAAAAGGACGTCCTAAATCCCTTATGTAAGGTCTCACTGCAACTTGAAAATATTGATCCAATATAGGTTTAAATCAGGGCCATGGTTTCTTTACCATTCATCTAATTTCGGTATAATTTGAAAGAATCGCTATATTTAGAAGCATTAGTTTCCAAATATGTAACCTCAAATTAAGTTAGACCGAAAAATATAGTTAGTTATATAGCCAGTGGCTTCACCCGAGTTTAAGAGGAAAAAAAAGTTTAATTGAGATTACTTAAATTTCATATTGCCATTTTTATGCAGTTGTAAGTTGTGGTTGGAAGAATTATACTTATAGCATTACTTGACCGGAAAGTGGTCCTAGAAGAATGAGCCTAAAGCTAAAGTCGACTTCGAATATTTGATTCCAATATGAAAAAACTAGGGTCTCGGTTAAGTTGACAAAGATTGAAGGCGATGGATCAGTACTGCAGATCAAATGCAGAAAAGCTAAGGAGAGCTCATGGCCACCCACCTTAGTGTACATTATTCTTTTTCCATAATCTCTCCCATGATCATGACCAGATTGGACTGGGATAGCTTGTATACGTGGACTTACTGAATGTTAAAGGGATTTTCCATTGGTCCAACCCAAAGGCCACCCCATTGTTCATGAAGTTGTAGACTTTGATATAAATAGAATGTTTTGTTGTGCAATTCTTCATCACTGGAGCATAAAAGAAACATAGAGTGAATTAGGTCAGCTGTCTCCTAGAGTTTCTCTGAGCACTTCACCGGGGCTCTTCTAGTATCCTACTGAAGTGTTTGGGGGAACTCTTGGTGCCATCTGACTCTGTATTATTAATTACAAGCTAAGGTTAAGTAAGTAATCTCCAGTCTTTAGTATATTTATGTCTCTTGAATTAATTGCACTGGTCTTCCAACTGATTTTGAATCTTCTTTGGGTACATATATGATAGTATGGCATTTTGGCTAAAACGTATGAATTTACGGTTTAAACTAAGAATTTTTTCGAATTAATTACCCAAAAATCTTACTACTAGTCCACACTTTGTGGTTTACAATTTTTTTAAATTACAATGAGAAGCATCTTGTGTTTGAGTTTTAATAATTAAGATAATCCTTAATGTCTTGGCTTCCCATTATTCGCCAGCAAAGAAGAGGTCATACTCTAGGATTTTCAATGTTGCAAGATTCATAATTGGAGTAGTTCACAAACTTGTAATGGCTTTTTCATCACATGTTGCTTCCTTTTAACTTAGTTTTGAGGAACCAATTTGATTAAGTGTAGTATTTTTTTAAACCCAAATAGACTCATAGAATTAACCAGACATTTTTAGTTTCAAAAACGATTGAGTCAATATTAAAAGTAAAAATTAGAAAAATATTGTAAGAGGTTTGCTGTTAGTTAATCAAGTATTCAGTTTAAAAATAATAAAACAACCAGAATCCCTTGAAGCATAATTGTTTTCCCATCTGTACTCCATTCCAGTTCCCAAATGTTTGGAGAAGAATCTGGAAGGCAAAATAAAGAGCAACTCCTCACAATTGTAAAATCTAAAGTGTGCCTCCTAGAGCGAAGTTAAATACTGGTAATTTTATTGGAGAAATATAATCTCTTTCAATCATTTCTTCTTCTTAATGTGTTTTTGATTAAATGAAATTAAAAATAGGAAAATCTTAAGCACAGAATTTATAATGACCATATCACTAGAAGAGTTAGAAATTTTCGCTGGGGCCAAAGGTCAAAAAGTTATAGTACAATTTTAGTAGCTTTTCTTTTAATGTAACTGAGCATGTAATGCTTAAGATATTTCATTTTATCACAAAACTTGAGTGTGGGCTTTAAATGAATTATATAATTCAAAATCACCAAAAGAAAAATAATTTTCAAAGCTCAAAAACTCCAATAGATGGAAGAAAATAGAGAGAGAGAGAGAATTAAGTATAAAAGAAGGAATGATAAAGAAGTGAAATGGAAAAAAAAATCTTTAATAATAATTTTTTTTACATTTAAATTTGGTCAGAACCACTTGTTGATATAGATTGGAGGAAACTAATAATTTTTTGTTATTATAAATATAACAACCTCAATTTAAAACGTACTGATCAGTCATATTAATTAATTATTACATATAACCTTATAATTTATCATTTCTCATACAAAAATATTATTGTAATTACAACACTTTCTTAACTTGATTTACGAGTCATCGAGAATGAGAGGTTTTAGTAAATCACTTAAAAATTATATTCTCTTATCAATTTATGGTCCAGAATATGAAAATATAAGTTACGTATCATAGAGAATGAGTTTATGATGAAATAATTAATTTTGAAAAGAATTTGTAAGGAAAAAAATTAATTTTTGAAGAAGCGAGACATGACAGCCCCAAGATACTCAGGGTTTTCTTGAATTAATTGATATATCAACTTCTTTCAATAAGAAAAGTATGATATAAAATTTACTTATATATCTTTCACAGTATTTTCATAAATTTGATATTCGATATGACACTATTCTCAGAAAATTGAGATATATAGGTCCAATATATAGTCGTGTTGGATTTTTTGTTTTTTGGAAGAATAGTGGTGTTGGATTCTTATATTGTTAATTAATAACAAAAGAATATTATTTTATTTTTCTTCTACAATAAAAAAAAAAACTACAAATATGATTCTGTGCAGTATAGAAAATTAAATAAGATGGAAAATCTTAATAATTCATTGATCAACCTTATACTTGAAGCTGGAATAATTCAATTACATCTGGATATTATAAATGGCGCCTCTTGTTTCGTTTGTGCAAAGCTTCCATCAATAACAAGCAAAATGATAAATTAACCATATTTATTTTATTTGTGCGATTGACTAGGTATATGTGAAAAATCCGAGCCATATAACTTTACTCTAAGCTCTTGTAATAAAAGCATGTTATTACATCAATGAAGCTCTTTTGGTTGTTCAGACATTGATGAATGCGTGCAAAGTTTGGAACAGTCCAATCATATAAAAGAAAATGCTTTGTATAGCACGGATAATAATAAATTGAGTGTCGCCTAGATCATGGTAGAGTATATCAACTCCATGTTTTGAACTGGTGGAGATCATCAAAACAGGTCATCCAATTGTACAACTATATTCCTGGGCAAAATTATTCCTGGCTGGGTACTGTGTAGCATAAGTAGATGCCAAGCTCAATTGCCAGAAAAGAAAAGAAAAAAGAAGAAAGACTTTGTTGACACTGAAGCAGCTGTCTAATCTTAGAAGAGGACCTGCAATCATGAAATTTTGGATGTTAGTAGTATAACATAACTCTGCATTGGATTCCAATCTTTATATTGCATCAACAAATAAGAGTCACGCGCTTCTGCCAAGTTGAGATCTCAAAGGAAGAAATAACTAGAGTAAAATCGAAGAGAATGTCTAATTGTATACTAGTTAATTGCACAAGACATTAGTACATAACATTTAAGTTGTCAGATTAAAGTTTCAATCATGTCTTATTTAAATATAAAGACACAAGTAATCATGCAGTGAAATAGTATATACATAGATTAACTCAAAATAGAAACCCTAGGCATTTATATACCACCACCAACCAGTAGATATTAGCATTACCACCAAACAAGCAGATATTATCAAATGCAACCAGGGGTTCCACCAAACACTTCAGAGGGAGTTATTTGAAACTCTCTCCCTGTTGAAGTGGTCGAGGGAACTCTAGTCTCTATGTGACACCTGATGTGCCTTTTCTTTCTTTCTTTCTTTCTTTTTTTAGTTTTTTTTTGGCTTCTGTTGCGCTGAGTTTTTTGGTATAAGTGGCTACTAGTTTAGCTCACTATTTATAATGAGTTGTTTGTTTGCATTCAGCTGCAAATGTAGCTTCTATTCATGGGAGACTGGAATGCAAAAGCTGTAAGCAAGTGAACCTAGACGCAACATTGGTGTATAGGGACTAGAAGATGAAAATATTTGTCATGACAGCAGATTTCGAGTGGCACATGCCATTCTGCCACCATGTTTTAATCTGTCCAACGCTATCCCTTTCAGCTTTTCCAAAATACGGAATCTAGTACGTGAAAGTGTGTTAACTGAACTTTGATGTGGTGCAGGTGCAACTAGAATGTTCTTGGCTACTGAGAAGCCAAGTAGGCAACTTTTCCACCCTTAACTATTTTCTTCACTTCATCTAGTCTTAATTAAGCTATTTGCTCAATGTTGTTAGGAGCTAGCAAATTTACTTTTGTAATTCAATTAAAGAATTAATCAAGAACATGTTTGATGAAGTAAGAATGAGATGAAAATTTAATAATTAGCATTGACAAGATATTCTAACAAAATAACATGTCTCTAAATAAACTTTTATATCAAGAACTCACGCTCCAAAGGTCAACTCTTAGAGTTTGTTTGAGAGTTACTTTGGAGGGGAAATGAAAGGAGAGGAGAGGAATAAAGTTCTCATTTGTTTGGAAGATTTATCTTAAAAAAGGAGAGGAGACCGGTGGATAAGATGCAACCCCCCACTCCTTTTTTTATTCATTTTCATGTTCCTCCAAATTGGGGGGTTTGGAGAGGAAATATGTTAAAATGATATTACACCCCTTTAATTTTTCAAAAATTCCTCACTCATATCCCATACAAATAAGTGTATGATATTATTTAATTTTATATTAAATATGTCTATTTTAATAATAAAGGGTAAACTATTAAAACTATTTTACAATAAGATTTTTTCTTTCCTTTCATCTCTTTTTACTCATTTTAATCATCCAAACAAAGGAGATGATAACCCCTCCGTTTCCCTTCCCTTCCTTTCCCTCTCTTTCCTCTCCTCTCATTTCCTTTCCCCTCACTTCAAACTCCCAAACAGAGCCTTAGTTTACTAGCTAAAATATGCTTGACTTACAGCTGGTTCATACACACATTTCTGAATTGCTCAAGTTTTAACTCTTAGTACCATCTACTCCTCAAATATCTCAAGTAGAACTTGGGGTATAACAAATTAACAATGGAGATGTTGCAAACTAGAAGAAATTTCTGAATTGCTCAAGTTTTAACTCTTAGTACCATCTACTCCTCAAATATCCCAAGTAGAACTTGGGGTATAACAAATTAACAATGGAGATGTTGCAAACTAGAAGACATTATATGAGCACTTAGTTGAACTACTTAAGACTGTGGGCTTTAGCCCGAGTGATTGCAGCCCATACTCTTAGATATAAGTTGAATTAGAGGCCACAAGATCTAACATCTGCATGACCCTTCCATGGCTTTTTCCTTTCCTCATAAAATTTCTCTCTTATATTATCAAAAAAGAACTAGACTACTTAGGGTATAAAATACACCATAAGTTAATTTGTGGACACCTATTTATCATTATGAAATTTGGAATGAAAAAAGTCTAATATGCAAAATGGCTGAAGGGGTGAAGAGTATAAACTTGAATGTGAGCTATTATTCGTACCAATGAAAATGACTGAAAGGGAATATTGAGAACGGATCTTATGTTCGCTTTTGATGGTTTGAGCAACAAGCCTTGTCCTTTATCACACACTGCATTATGGGTCTCTCTCCCCTTCGTCTGAGCAAAGACCCTGATTCCTGACCAGGTTCAGAGTTATAAGCACTCAAAAACAAAGATTTCTTCATGTCCACAAACATTCACTCTTTTTTTTTCTTAAGGTATGAAATTCTCTAATATAAATAGAGCACTTGCTGTGCATTCCTACGGAAGAAACCAGTCAACATGAATTAGTTGTTGGGTGTCTCTTGGAGTTCCTCTAAACGCTTCATAAGGGGCTAGTTCTAATGCCCAATTGAAATGATAGTCCTTCTTCATGTGAAGTGTTTGGGGGAACTCCCGGGGCCAACCAACATTGAAATAGCAAATATGAACTAAATTATAATCTAACCACTATTTACATTTCATTGATTTGCATAAAGGTGAACCACACACAAATCACACCTATGTATGTATTTTCTTTATCACGCTAGCTGTATATATGCCTTCAATTCATTTTCTTGATCACATTCTGTTTTCTCTACACATTTTTTTTTATCTGTCTGCCTAATGTTTGATGATAATAGTAATGTCAATTACATAATACTTAAATGCACAAATCTATTTTTATAGTTAAGTCTATCTGAGTTCAAGTGGCTAGACCCACAAATTCTTTCTTTAGTAATGATATATGCACAATCCTTAATTTCACAATAATTTATTAGCTGTATAGTTGTAGAATCTGAGTTCAAATTATCCCATTTGAGTTTTTTAACTCTGATTTGACTATATGGCAGTTTTTGTACATTTGTGGAGTAAAAGATTGTTGGAAGTATCGTTTCTCTTTTCTTTTAAATTCAAATGGAGACATTTATACAACTCTGCAGGTTTGTGTACCTAAGATTTGTGCAATTATCATTACTCTTGATGAGATGTAGTGGTTTAAATTAATCAGACTGCTACGCGGCTAATATATATTGAGATGCTCATAAACCATCTACGTCCAAATTTAGGTCCATCTCTCACAACACAAGCTTCAGAAATATGCCATATTACCGCTCCCAATATAAACTATTTTGTCATCTTTTGAAGTGCAGTTGCATTCTTTGGAAGATACATTGCCTTTTCAATCTCACTCATTAGGTAATTGTAAATGCTGGTTATGACTGGTAACATCCTGATGATGATTATGCGGGCATCTGAGCCAGCAAATTCCTGTTAAATCTTCATCAACAGGAGCATATATATGTCCTTAGCTGCAAAGTACATCAGTCTATTTTACGACAAACAAGAATGTTAAAGATTTGTACCTAGCAAGTTAAACCTATTTAGTGAACTGGTTCTTTGACATGATATTACAGTGTTTATAACCTTGTGGCCAAGATGAGTGCTTTGTCATGTTTCAAGTCTAAAAAAGAAGATTTATTTTTAAACTTATAACCAACTGCTTAAACTTTTAGGTTAATTGGTTCCTTGATGATGGGTGCTTATTTGTTTTAGCAAAAAGAAAAAAATAAAAAAGAAATACACAAAAGTCTACGTTCTAGTTAGATAGAGATTCTTCAGCACCTTTAACTTGGAAGTACTCTTCCAGCCGGTTTTAGAAGCCAAAGCAGCATTCATTAAGATTATACATGAATTCCCATTTTGAATAATGAGTGCTTTTGTAGATTGATTTTAGAGGGTTCTCAAATGTGTTTTTCACAGTTTTGTATATAATATGATGAATTTAAAACATAATACTTTTTATTGGTCTCCATGTTTGTGGTTACTTCATGGCTAGAATTGCCCGATGCCCAAGATGAGGATATGTGGCTAGTCTCCCAAATGGCGTACCTGTTATAGCGAAATGTGAATCAAACCTTTAACTTTTCAATTTTGTGGACTTCACTAGGACATGACAAGTACTGGATCACAGAATTCATGAAGGCCAAAGTCCTCTTAATTCTGATTATGAACCTTTGCAGGTCACAGTCACCCATGAGGCAAATCATCATATCAGAGCAGTGGTCCTTTCCCACTAGTATGTTGTCTGCATTAAATCATGAGGTTCATTGGACTAGTCCAAATATACCTTCACCTTGTTGATATCGTGTCATTCCTTACCAATTCTCTGATCTTGAGTGACGACAAAATGGCTCTGAGAATGCTGTTGGGATGTGGACTTACATAATCTTGACCTACTTCCATGACTGTGGACATCATATTCCATCCAGTAAACCAAAAAAAAAATAGTAAAAATAATAAAAAAAATATGGAGGAGACGTGGGGCAGGTATATGGGCAGCATTTTTCATTAAAAAAAAAAAAAGAAATAGGAAGAGGTTGTGGGTGCATGGGAAGTTAAGAGACGTGAGAGAGAGGGAGACAAAAGAGAGGGAGATGGAGCAGCAGTTAGAGATGGAGGTGGATAAAACTGAAAACAAAGAGCATAAAAGAGGGCAGAGAGAAAGGACTGAATACAAAGAAGGCAGCAGAGAGACCAACAGAAAAATAGAGAAGCAGATTTTCGGAGAGCAGAGACACACAGCAAGTAGCACCAGAAAATAGAGACCAGCAGGCAGAGAAAAAAAATAGAGCAGCAGGAAAAATAGAAAAAAGCAGACAGCAAGATAGAAAAGCAAGAGCAACATAGAGCAGAGAAGAAGACCGGAGGGAGAGCAGAAACACAGAGCAAGAGAGAACCAACAGCAATACACAGAAAAAGAGCAATAGAGAGAACATAACTGAAACAAGGAAGAAGAGAGGGCAAAGAGAAAGAGAACCAAGGTAAGATTTCTTCATTTTCGCAGCTTTTAGGCAGCTCTGGCAGTAGTTGGTTTTATTTTTCTAGACAAAGCTTCA